>JAEIFU010003001.1:0-34380 GCA_018904235.1 Lordiphosa stackelbergi
GTATGTAATTGTTCCGACATGGATAAGTTCCCGACTTGACTCGATAAATTTAATATTTGAGGTATGTTTTGATTTAAAGTGTTTAAAACTTTTATGTTTCGAGCTCGTCAATCTGTTTAACCAAATACACTTCAATCAATACACAAAGGAAGCCAGACCTTGCATCGGTAACTTGTAATACTTTTTGTGCGATTTCTTTTCAACAAAAATGTTTGTCAAATGTGCCAATCGAAAACGGTAATCACATAATCATTAAACACAAATCGTAAATCGAAACTATCTGCTGAATGAGCCCATTAACGTTGTTATTTTTAAACACAAATCTTTAACTATTAGTATAGGATAAGAAACATTATTGAAAACCAATTTGAAATGAAACTTATCTTCTTTATGTTATATTTTAACATTATTTTAAATGAAATGTAGTTTTTTTTTGCTATTAGAATGCCTAATAAGACATGAAACAATTGAAATTTGACTTATTTTGTCAAATTTTTGTTGGATTTCTATTTAAAAATGTATACCTTTTTTGTAGTACCTATTTGTGCCTTTGGTACAGAGTATAAAAATTAAGCTCCAAAAAATGTTAGAAAATTATACATTTACAATTTAAATTTTTAATTTTATTTTTAAATTTTTAAATGTGGACTATTCCCACAGACGCTGTGTGACCTCATGCAGACCGGACTGACAACACTGGCTCAGTGGACGACAACTTGCGATCTGGGTGTAAATCCAGACAAAACGGAACTAGTACTCTTCACCAGGAGATACAAAATTCCCAATCTCATCCCTCCTAAAATCAACGGAGTGAGCCTACATTTTGGGGACAATGCCAAATACTTGGGAGTCGTTCTAGATAGGAAGCTACTCTGGAATGACAACATAACTGACCGCATAAAAAAGGCAACAACTGCTCTTTTCTCATGCAAAAAGGCTATAGGCCGGAAGTGGGGTTTCTCCCCATATATAGTACACTGGCTCTACACAGCCGTGGTACGCCCAATACTTTTATATGGGTCAATAGTATGGTGGCCAGCACTACGTCCTGAACAGCCTAAACAAAGTACAGAGAAGTGCTGAAATATGTATGAGCGGCGCGCTCCGAACCACACCAACGGAAGCGCTTAACATCATTTTTCATCTAGTACCACTAGACCTTATAGCAAAACAGATGGCTACCATTACAGCCCTTAGACTAAGAGAATCCGATGCCTGGGACGGGGGTAATTCCGGACACTCTTACAATACCGTAAATACGGCCCTACCACGAGCGACGTTCGACAAATCCTACGACGTCTACATCCCAAGCCGAAGCGATTGGGAAAACATTCCTCATATCTACACAGATGGCTCTAAGCTCGACGAAAAAGTAGGAGGGGTGTTTCTCCCCTAACCTAGACCTAAACCTATCGTTCCGCCTTCCTAACCACTGCAGTGTGTACCAAGCAGAGGTGGTAGCCATCCAGGAAGCTGCCACCTACCTCAGCACACTCACAGTCAAGGAAGGAAACGTATTTATCTACTCGGATAGTCAAGCGGCCCTTAAGGCGCTTGACTCACACACAAATAACTCTAAAACGCTAACTGAATGTCGCTTATCCCTTAACGAGATTGGCCGACACTTCAGTATTCACCTGATATGGGTGCCTGGACACCGAAACATAGATGGAAATGAGTCTGCGGACAAACTGGCCAGACTAGGCACTACCATCGAGCTCCTTTCAGAGAAGAGCACAATAGGGATGCCTATAGCTACCTACAAGCTTCACAAAAAAAAAAAAATGAAACACTACGTCTTGCAACTGACAGGTGGAAAAACCTTTCCTCGTGTTCAGTAGCAAGACTTACGTGGCCAACATTCAATCTAAAACGCACTAACACACTTCTGCGTTACAGAAGGGAACACATAGCACTTCTGGTAGGAGCCCTAACGGGTCACTGTCTTATTGGCAGACACGCTATACGCCTAGGTGTAGCCACCACACCTGCTGTAGAAGTTGTAAATATGAAGAAGAGGAGGAAACGGTACAACACCTCCTGTGCCACTGCCCCGCTCTGAGTAGGAGGAGATTTAGAACCCTAGGTCAACCTTTCTTTACCAATCTCTCGGAGATGTCCGAGATAGAGATCCCAGCTCTAATACACTATATTCTGTCCACACAATGGTTCAGTACTGACCCCCTCGGGATTAACGGGTTTATGAGGGAATATATGGCATCGCAACGGGCCCGTGAGGCCTAAGTGGGAGCGACTTGTCGCTCAGATCGCAAACCTAACCTAACCTATACATTTACAAAGTAAAACAGGTGTTAACATTTTTAAGAGTTTTGGTCTATAGCAGCAATGGGCACGAAATCAACGACCCTAGTGGCACACACACTGCACTTGTTGCGCCGTCTGCTGACGCATGCACTTTGTTGTTGTGACACACTTCAAACCGACAAGTGACACTCTTGGAGTAGTTTTCTTTTGCCTATTTCATACATTTTGATACCATTTAGTATACCCTTGAAATCTTTTGTGAGGGGTATACAAAACAGATAATGCACTGTATCTCTATATATAATTATTTGCTAACAAATACAAAGTGAGAGCACATGGAGTGTGGAAAGATTGTATTTTCAAGATGGTTATCAGTGTTTTGCTGGCTGTACGGGCGATACGATCTACTTCATAGCAGGGTAAATTCGTATCTGTTTGAGTTGCTCAAACGTCATTTAAAAGGGGTGTGTATGTTTACAAGTAAATGATTTGACGTTAGAAAACTAAACTTGTCTCAATTCCACTTCGACTGCAACTTTGACACTAGACAAACACATAATTTCTTAGTCGCTGGCTTGCATCGTCTTGTCGCACACCAATACACTCTTACGGCCTGCTATTGTTGACAAAGCCTTATTCAGAGCTTTTCTCTGCCGCTATTTCTGCTCACATTGCCCACCCCAGCTTCATATCTATCGATCGCATATGCTAAATTTCCTAACCATTTCTATTTCCAGCTCCCGAAACCACAACTTAATCCTCACCCACCTACCCACCAACGGTGTTCATAATGCGTTTCCAGCGGCAGCTCTTGCTGCAAATGCGCAGATATGCAGCCTCAGCCTCTGCCACCACCCCCCGGATACCCACACAATTCACAATACAACGCACAATGGCGGGCAGCGGAGCAACAATGCCCGAGCTAACACAGGTAGGTAGAATAGAGAGAGACAACCCACTCTGTGGTGAGTTGTGCGAGGTGAAGTCTGTTGGTGGTTGTGGTGGGCGTGTCGTTTCATATTTGCAAATGGTGGTTGAATTTTGGGAAAAATGGAGCTAACCTCCCCTCCCCTCCCCTCTTACTATCCATCAGATAACGGACCATGTGCAGCGTGGTAACTATGCGATACTCAATGACAAGGATGTGGCACACTTTGAGCAACTGTTGGGCAAACATCATGTGCTCACCGAAGATCTGGAAGGATATAATCTATGCTTTCTGAAGCGCATACGTGGTGGGTACAAACAATGACAAACTGAAGCTGTGCTTTTTCCAATTCCTCGTTTTTGTTCAGTTGCTTTTGTTCACGCTCTCACTAACCCTTTTAATATTCAAAAAAGAAGAAGTAAGTGAAGTGAACAACTGAACAAAGAAAGAAAATAAAGCAAGTGAGTAAATTTTTTTTTAACATATAAAAAAAATTTTTTATATCACAATAATAAAAAAAAACAAGCACAGCCGATTTGCTAAACTAAATTGAAAATAAATTAACTTCAACCCAATTTTTCCGCAAAACATCACCCATAGAAAATGCGGGTTTTTGAAATTAGTTTTTGACATTTTTTAATTTTAATTGCTCAAACTTTCTCTACCGAGAATTACGAAGTTCTCACACTTGTGGTAGTATCGTGTGACTTTTGAGCTGTAAGCTTATTTTAAAATTGTTTAAACTGTAATTTGATTTTAATTTCCGCATTTACAATTTGGCCGCCGATTTGGGTGTTTTTCTTTAGTGTATTTTAGGACATTGTGGTCATACTATAGCTTACAATCACTTGACGTTATAAGTGACCCTTATTATTAAGGACTAAATCTAGTGGTTAAAATTATTTATGAGAAGTAACCTCCTCTGGTGTTATATTTAGTTTGACCAAATTCACTCTAAGCTCTTGGGGTAACGCCATGTACCACCTTTGAGAATGTGCTTCGACCTATGTTTATTTCTGATCCTTAGCCACAGCCAATCAGTATGATCCAGTAGCCAAAAACCTAATTGCGCCTGCCACCTGTGTTGGTGGTAAAATAAGATGTTCTGTCAGTTAGTTGGCTCTCTATCTTAACAACATTTGGAAAACGTTTTTTGTCAACTCGAAACGACTTAATGAACCTGTGAAGCAGGGCGCCCCTTGCCCAATTCCCCAGAAACCCATGTGTTGTTGTTCCATGCGCGGAATAATTTGTTGGCGTATAGGTTAAGCGCACGCCATAAGCCCTTCATAAAGCAAAAACAAAATCATATGCGTGCTCTGCGTTTTGTTGTTGCCGCGTTTAGACCTGCAACAACAACATCATATGTGCCTCTCTTCTCTCACTCTCCGATGTCTCTCAAAACTCGAATGCAACCTTTTCGCTATCGAGGCAGATCTGCGTAGCAACGACCACACACAAACAAACAAAAATCGGGTTTCTCTTTCTATTTTGTATTGTTGTTGTTGCTTGAAATATATTTTATACATTTGTATTGGTTTTGACGCGCTGGTAAGCACATTCTGGTCACCCCTGCTGTAAGCGGTGTCCGGCTAAACACACATGCTTATTTTGCGCTGCATGTGCGTTCAGATACGCGAGGGCGCTCAGTTAGCATGTTTGTTATTGCAAAAGGGGCGTGTACACGCTCGTATAGTGTCTGTGTATCGACGCCGCTGCTACGGATAAAAAAACCAAGTGAGATTTCATTCAACAAAGAGAGAGAGAGAGGGGAGATGATCGCAGCAGCAGTGCTGCATTCAGCTCCTACTCTCCAGGTACTGAGCATGTTATATTCAAGCTTGACCGACTTTTTCATAGTTTCTGAGTGTATCTTAAACGTCACGTAACGGCAGGTACGTTTAGACGGCTAAGTTCGAAACCGCCCTGAGTTCAATCACCCGGCAATATCGGAGATGCCTCCTTCTATGCGTTAAACATCAGCTTAAAATACCGTAGATTTTATACTTCCGTTTTTACTGACCTATGATCGTGGCGACCTTATTCTTATCACCTTTCAACCATAGAAGCCTCCTGAATTGGTTCCATCAAAATCACATGTTCTTCTTGAAAATCTCTAGGGTTTCCTGGAACACACCCGATAATAACAATTTTCTTTCGACCTGATCAAGTAATCTCTGACATATAAACACTTAAAAACAATTCTAATTCGAAATCCTTACGATCATACGGAAATCGACATCAATGTGATAATACACCCTATTATATGATAAACATTTCGTGCAATAAACTCAATTTTGACATTTTCGTTAGTTGTATAGGGAATAAAATAGATCTTAAAAAGACTTAAATTAACGCCAATGCTAATGGAATTTTAGTTAAAACTTAATAATAATTAGGGTGTTTACCAGCCCGCGTAAAAGCGTAAACTCGAAAAGTTCAACAACAAATCACATAAGAAAACAAGTAAGAGTGCTGCGGTCGAGTGCCACGACAGCAAAATACCCTGTTCCAAGTAATGTGGTTCCTATAGCTTTAAACTCCTTTTATTTTAAAATTTATTTGAATAAATGGGGAGGCGCACTTCCATATCTTCGGTGTTTTTGCTCGGATCTTATAGTGGTATAGAATAGACAGATATTGGGCCTTACCGAATATATTAAGTCACTAGGTTCAAGCTTAAAAATTGTAGCTCTGACAGTTTTTCGCGGTTAGATGAAGGAGGAGGAGGAATTTGCCAAATCTGGAGCAAACTTGATCTGGGTAGAGTATACACCTTCATACATGAAAAGGCTCTACCTCTTATAGTCTCTGAGATCAACGCGTTCATCCAGAAAGAGAGACAGTTTTTCTCTGCTTAAAGATGGAGGAGGTGGAATTGGCCAAATCTGAAACCAACTCGATGTGGGTACAGTATACACCTACATGCATGCTAAAAATTGTGGCACTATCTGTTGCAGTCTCTGAGACCAACGCGTTCATACAGAAAGACAGACGGACATGGCTAAATCGACTCGGCTGTTGATGCTGATCAAGAATATATATACTTTATGGGTTCGGAGGTACTTCCTTCTGGCTGTTACATACATTTGCACAACTTCATGATCCCCTTTTTCCCATTTTTAATGAGAACAGGCGCACTTTTTGCTGCCCTGGGGTATATTTGAAGAATTAGCGTTAAAGTGTTGTAAATTTATTCAAAGTATCGACAAAGAATACTTGATTTCACGCCATTTCGAGATTTTTCTCTTAAAAATATACTGTCGCACCTACAATAATTTTTTTTGTCAGTTTAAGTGCATCTGGCTGGTAAATATATTGAGACATCTTCCTCAAAATAGCTCCTTACACTCTGTCTGTAACAACACCTAGAGACCAGTCGTAACCTACTGTAAACATAGTTGTAGTTTTTCTTCTTGATGCAGCTTCTCCAAACTACCCCAAACAGAAAAATGCTACCTGTAACTTAAGTTCCATTTGGGGTCGAAATGCAGTCGACATAAAGCATGGGGCCGCACGGACCCATTGGTCATTGAAAAGTGGTAGCAAATTGGTTCGCCAGTTGACTTATTTGGGCACACAGAACTTGGTTCCTCGCCGCCAGCATGCAATTGCAGTAAGATCCTCCATAACGTCGTCTACGACTTCACCGACAGCATCCTGGTCCAAATCCTAAGTTTTTTTTGACATTTTTTGTATAATATATTTATTTGCTTAAAATGATGAAATATAGGATTTCCAATTGGCCCACAATTATTAAAAAGTTGAGCATTGTTTAGCACAAACTTACTCAGAACTTTTAGTGCCGAATTAATGATTGTGTGAGTCGGTGCTCACATTTGGCCGGCCCTGATTTACATGTTTAACCTCTCCCCCCCTCTCCTCTCTCTCTCTCTCTCCAACAGGCAACAGCAAATTGGTGCTAAAACCCGGCAGCACTGCCGAAATATCATCTATACTCCGCTATTGCAATGAGCGTAAACTGGCCGTGGTGCCGCAGGGTGGTAATACGGGTCTGGTTGGTGGTTCTGTGCCCATTTGTGATGAGATTGTCCTGTCGCTGCAACGACTTAACAAAGTTTTGTCCGTGGACGAAGTCACCGGAATTGCGGTAGTCGAATCGGGTTGCATTTTGGAGAATTTTGATCAACGTGCCCGGGAAGTGGGATTGACGGTTCCGCTGGATTTGGGTGCCAAGGCCAGCTGTCACATTGGTGGCAATGTGTCGACCAATGCCGGCGGTGTTCGTGTCTTACGCTATGGCAATCTGCATGGTTCAGTTTTGGGCGTTGAGGCGGTACTGGCCAATGGCCAGATTCTTGATCTGATGTCGAATTTCAAGAAGGACAACACTGGTTACCATTTGAAGCATTTGTTTATAGGCTCCGAGGGTACTTTGGGTGTGGTCACCAAGTTGTCCATGCTGTGTCCACACGCCTCCAAAGCGGTTAGTGTGGCCTTTTTGGGTCTCAACTCGTTTGAGGATGTTTTGAAGACGTTTGTCAGCGCCAAGCGGAATCTGGGCGAGATTCTAAGCTCCTGCGAGCTGATCGATGAGCTGGCCCTCACCACCTGCCTGCAGAAGTACAAGTTTCTCAAGTAAGTGGCAAATGGAGTTGTTTATTCGCACATTTAATCATTCTTTCCAGCTCGCCCATAACGGGTTATCCCTTTTACATGCTCATCGAGACCTCGGGCAGCAATGGGGCACACGATGAGGAGAAAATCAATCAATTTCTGAGTGCCGGCATGGAAAAGGGCGAGATTCAGGATGGCACTGTCACCGGTGATCCGGGCAAGGTGCAAGATATATGGAAGATACGCGAAATGGTACCGCTGGCCCTCATCGAGAAGAGCTTCTGCTTCAAGTATGACATATCGTTGCCGTTGCGCGACTTCTATGGCATTGTGGATGTGATGCGAGAACGCTGCGGTCCTCTGGCCACTGTGGTCTGTGGCTATGGCCATTTGGGTGACTCCAATTTGCATTTGAATATCTCCTGTGAGCAGTTGAACGATGCCATCTACAAGCGGGTGGAACCCTTTGTGTATGAGTACACCAGCAAGCTGAGGGGCAGCATCAGTGCCGAGCATGGCATTGGTTTTCTCAAGAAGAACTATCTGCATTATTCCAAGGATGCGGTGGCCATTGAATGGATGCGCGACATGAAGAAATTAATGGATCCGCATGGCATACTCAATCCGTATAAGGTGCTCAATTAAGTTGTTTCGATCAAATAAATTCAAGTTGAGAAATTTGAGTTGAACTGAAGGGGCGGGTCCATGAGGGATGAAATCAGGCGTGTCCAATTTAAGGTCTAGAGCTAGACAAAACGGGGGTGGGTCGTGTTTGTTTAAGGATTACCAACCGACATGTTGCCTGAAGTTGAGGGAGGGAAACTTACCCCTCTGCTCTCAGCTCTTTACTTTGCAGCTCGATCAATGCTCTCGGCTCTGAGCGAGAGCCGAAAAAAGACAGAGCAACTTCGGCCCATCTCTTTTGAATCAACTCAAGTGCCAAGTCTGCTGGAATGCTGGGAACAAGAAAACGACATCAAATGATACCATCTTTGTGTGGTCAAATATGTGGCTGTCATTAATCCGTTCCTTAAACTCTTGGAATCCTTGGTCAAATTATTAAATATATTAGTCATAGGTTAACATAGGTGGTAGGAAGGTGAGTTAATCATAGAACAAATCGGACGTAGCGGGATGTTATCTTTATGTATGTTAGTGTTTCTCCATATACCCATTGTTCTTTGTTTGAAGTCTCAAAGTAGGATCAATTCTCAAGACTCTTTAGATAGATGTTTATTTTTCCATGTACTACTTGCTGTAACATAGTGAGCATCCTTCTTGGGCAGCCATTTAACCATAGCAGATCCCCTCTCGCCTTCATTATCCAGGTTATGTCCGTTTGTCGGAACAGCTTGTTGTAGTTTGAAGGTCCTAATCTCATGGTTTAAATCTTTATATATTCTCACTGCGCTTCCCGTGGCCTTGAGTAAGTGCGCCAAAATGTAAGGACAGAAAAATGTGCTTGTGTGTAGTGAGCAAGAGAGGCTCTGCCAGTCTAGAGCCGATTTACATACAATTTGAAGTGTAAACCGATTCATAACCCTTGGTGCATATAAACATGAGTGACTTCGGCTTCTGGGTAGCTATGGCTGAGTCGGCTCTAGTCCTAATGGAGAGGACAGAAATATATGCCCTCCGGCTATGACTTAAATTTATTTAATATTTGTACAATGATCATTTCACATGCATTCATTGCGCCCCACTGTTACTGACGAGCACAGAGAAAAGAGAACGAACCAGAAAGAATGAGTGCAGCTAGCTTTAATCTTTACCCTCCTCATCTTTTCTTATACACATATGACGTACACTGGATGCTGGCTATTTTAGCCGATCAAAAATGTATGACTTCAGCTCAAGTTTGGCATCAGCTAATTCTGATTTTTCTGTAACCTAAGATGTGGGACAATATTAGCGAAATTTTTAAGTTTAACAAGAAAAAGTTGCATCAACAAGAATGCAGAGGCTGTTAGTCTTTGGTAACTTGTATTCTATCCGGATTCAATGTTAATTTGAAATCAATAACTTACAACTCGGCATTGACCAAACTTTGGTCTCACAAATTGGAATTTAGAGACCCAAGTCTGTTCGAGATATAATATATCTTTATCTGTCGAGCAGAAAATTAACTGTTATTGAAGTGTTATGAAATCTGCACAATCAAATAATGGACAGCCATAATTTGATTGAATTATCGAAGGCAAACGTTGGCCCCCAAGTTGGTCGGAGATTTCCAACCGTTCTAATTAACTAATATCTGACATCTTCCATTAATAATATGTTTCTAAAAAAAATGGCGTGGCAAGGTACACATGTTGGAGCGGTGGGAAAAAATTAAACAATATTATCAAATCTTTTCCAATTATCCAAAAGTTTTGCTAAAGTACCACTCACAAAAATTAGTTGACCGTTTGTTTCAGGGAGTAGAAATTTTAATGAATTCCCGCTTTTGTCGGCATGATTTGTCAAAGTTATATTTTATACTAACAACCGTAACCGTAACCAAAACCCGAAACAGAATTAGTTTAATAACCGTAACCAGTACCGTAACCGATATCCAGCGTAATATAACCGTAATCGGAAAAAAGCGATCGGACAAAACAGTAACCGTAACCCAAACCGTTATTCGTTCGGGTTTAATCTCTGATTCTAAGCTAAATTGCGTGGCGTTCCTTATAGTCTTTATATCGTGGGTAATCGATTCAACAGCGAACAGTATGGATGAAAAATTGTCGAAACTGACTAGTCTGTACTTTTTTGACACACAATGTTGTTTTGTTCTTCTTGAAAGGCTAAGTTAAGTTTTTTCATATAGGTATGAGGGTTCTTTTGTCCAGACTATTTTATGTAATAAAACAAGACTTGCACATCCATCCACGATTGTAGGGGTAAGTCAAATATATTAATGGATACGTCAGATATTCTATCAGTTCGTCTTCGATTGTAGATGTACCGTGCTATGTTGTTAAAAGCTACTTGTATTTTACGTTTACTTGCTGAATCAAAGTTATTGAATACTTCAACACCATAGAAGAGGACAGAAGTTAGGAGGGTCTTGGCTATCAATAAGCGAATCTTGACTGGTAGGAAGTGCTTAATAACATTCTGGCTTCTTAGTAGCCCATACAACTTGCCTACGGATCCAACAATATGATCGTTCCATGTGAGAGTTGTGGAAAACACAAATCCCAAATTCCTTGCTTGTTTTACATATTCAATAGCAGAATTATTTATTGTTAGCTGTGGCAAGCTGGAGAGATCAAAGTTTTTGTTGCTAATTATTAGACACTTTGACTTGGATGGGTTTAATCCCAGACCGTTTCTTTCAGCCCATTCACTTATTCTACATAGTTCGCTATTACATTTTGCTCACACATCTCTTGAAGCTTAGAAAACCATTCTACATTCTGCACAACATTTTCTCGGCCAGGACATGCGGAAATCGAGATTCTTCATACTCAAATATTGTGCGTGCCAAGTATTAGCTGTAAATGTGCCCATCTTCTAGTCCTGCTTCTATTGCTAAAATTGAATTCGGCCTAAAGTCTGGCAGCTTAAGTATCCTCTTAATAAAGTAACGTTGTAATTAATTTGCCTCGTGGCTTATTTCTCCTCCTGCTGAGGTTGAGGGTTCCCTTGTTTAAGAAGTTTGTCCACCCCGAGCTTATACTCACTTTCGCTTCTTGTTGCCACATGTCAAAACAACAACAACTCCTAGGTATTTGTACTCCTGTACTACCTTCACGGGTTCTGTCTAAAATGTCCTATTTTCCAATGCTGAGGCAGGCTGCCTTCTTTTCGGAACATCATGACTTCGAACTTTGTTTTATTAACTTCCATACCCCACAGCTCCACTTTTTCCAATCAGGGATTATCCGCTACGATAACAATATCATCTGCACACAATAACAGCCTTATGTTGGTGTTCTCAATATACAGGCTACCTCCTATGTGCTCGTGAAGATCGTCGAGGTACAGCGTAAAGAGCAATGGTGACATAAGACATCCTTGTTTCACCCCGTTCATTCTTTAAAACTGCTCCGAGAATTCGTCTCCTGTCCAAACTGCAGTTATTGTTGGCGTGTACAATTTTTCTCGAAAACGTATCATCTTAGTTGACACACCTTGTCGTTGTAAGCAGCCTTAAAGTCCACAAAGTAAGCATAAAGTTTTTTCTTCTCCTCAAACCAATAGAGGCCAAGTTGAAAATGTTGTCAACCGTTGAGTATTCGCGTCGAAGGTCCAGTTTATTTTGCTTCTCTATCCACATTGAGCGTGTTCAGCAGCATAAATCGATGACAAAAAAACTAATTTTGTTAGATTGTGGTGGTGAACGGGCATGATGCGCAATCATGTTTGCTATTTTCGTGATTGTGTTAGATGTGAATCTAACAAAGAAATAGTTTGTCACAATTAAACAAACAAGCAATTTAGAAGGCAAATGCAAAATGAATGTAAAAACTTCTTTGTTTGTAATAAATGAATTGGTAGAGGACGTGGTTTCGCCAGTAGCTCACGGAAATTCGTGCAAGGCTCTGAAGGCTCTACTGGTTGTTGCGGAGGAGGAGGGAATCTTGAAAAGCCGCCACTCCAAAAAGGAGAAGCCCTACGTACGCGTAGTAACTACCTCATCTGGGTAC
The DNA here is from genome assembly GCA_018904235.1 of Lordiphosa stackelbergi. NCBI lineage: Eukaryota > Metazoa > Arthropoda > Insecta > Diptera > Drosophilidae > Lordiphosa > Lordiphosa stackelbergi. The sequence continues at coordinate 12,409 of JAEIFU010003001.1, forward strand.
ATGGACACCTCAACACAATTTGTTTAGGCACTACCATTCAGCTCCTCCCAGAGAAGAGCTTGATAGGGATGACCATATCCTCATACAAGATAATCACAAGGAATGAAACCCGGCGTCTGGTTATGGAACGATGAAATAACCTTCCGGCTTGCGAAGCTGTAGCTAAGGGTCACGTGGTCCTCGTTTTAAGCTGAAACGGAAAACATCCTAAAAAAAAAAAAAATAAAAAAAAAAAAAAAACTGCCTTGAAACGTCTCTGGCGAAACGTAGCCTAAAAATGTTTGTTTCTAGGTCACTGCCTAAATAAAATAAAAGCGAGCAAAAACAACAAAGCGAGAGAAAAAAAGAAGTAAGCAACAAGAAAAAAACCAACTAAGTGTAAACAAATTGAGCAGCCGTTTCCGCATTCGCGTTCCCTTACCCGTTCCGATTCCCTTTATCGAAGGCAACAGGAGCAGACAGCACAGTTCATTTTTCGTTTTTTGCAACGATTCGAAACGTTTCGCTGGTCACGCCTAATTGCGAATGCAGAGTGGGCGTCCCCCAGGAAAATTCAAAACTTTTGGTCACACTACTAGTTGGGACAGTACAAAAAAACATAGAATAAACAAATTTTAGCGGGACCTAAGAGAAGTAGGGTAGGCGCGACGATAGTGCATTAAAATTTTTGTTGGGTTGCGACGGGACAGCCGCGGCAGGGATCGTGGCGGGACGGGAGCAGGTGTCCTTATTCGCCCACTCTGCTCTAAGCCCATTGCCGCTCTGTTGAAATTAACACCTTTCAGACCCTCCTTTGCGTGGATTGGAGCCCTTCTTAATGGTAAATGTATTTTGCAGGAAAATTTGGTATAATATTAATTTTATGATTTTGCCCTGGCGGGAAAATAATGGTTAAAAAGTTTAAAGGAAAATTAAGGGGAAAGGAGAGTTGCTGGTGAAAAAATTATATACTTAGCTGTTTGTTGTAATAAAGAAAAATATGATAGTTTAAATATAAGTTGAAGAAACTTTTTTATTTTTGTGAATGATTGTATGTGGTGAAGCCCATGTTAGTGTTGTAATATATTAAAATAACTGATATAGAATATATAAATAATATTAAATTTTTAAAATGTTGATTAATTTTATTTATATAAAACTAGGGTGTTTTTATTTTGTTTTTTGTAAATAAATTTAGTATTTTTGTATTTTTTTATTTTATTGGGTTTTGAGTACACCGGGAGGGCTGGAAAACAAGCAAAATGAAAAAATTGAGCACTGTCAGTTTGCGTCTGAAAATTTTATGTGCAGTGACACTTGAACTGACAGGTTGTGTGAGCGCACGCATTTCTGTTTTTTTTGTTTTTTTCCGATGGAAATTTCAAAGGTGGTTCGCAATGTTGTTGTTCCTTCATTGCGTTTTTGCTCAACAGACATATGTATTTAAATCAGGGCTGCAAACCTCCTAAAAATCGGAAATGGTTCACTCCGGGGTTCGAACCCCCTAAAATGTTTGGGTTTGGGTTCACGGAGCGGGTTCAGAAGGTCGCTGAACCAAGGTTCAGGTGCGAACCGGGGTTCAGGAATAATTTTGTTTTATCACTAATTCGGACAACATTAAATTGGAAATTTCTTTAAAATTTTAATCATTAAGGGCGCGCGCACACATGTGGCTGAATGATGAACTGACGGCAGAAATTAAGGCTGACCTTGACATATACACGCACTGGTTTGATCTTTAAATTTCAGTCAATCAATCATGTTTGTTTATATCGGCGTGCTGCCCTACTTAATTATCATGGTCAGCCATCAGTTTATCTTTCAGTTGCAAGTGTGCACGTCCAAATGGAAGTTAAGAGTCTTTTCTATATAATATTAGAGTATTTCAGTAAACTTTTTATTAATACTGGCTCTTTGGCTGGAAACTTGTGCATCAGGAAGAGCTAATACATAAGAAATGTGAAACATTCTCTAAACTCCGAGAACAAAATTAAATGAAGTCATTCACCGGTTTGATATTTGTCACATCATCATTATTTTCTTGCTACGAAAGATTCAGTTTCATCGGAAGATGAACATGGTGCAGAATCATTGATGTTTTTATTTATTATTTCCTTTTTTCGATTGTTCTAAGTCAAAAATATGTGGTTTTTGGATTCCAAAAATTCAGTTGTAGTTATCGAGCTTAAATTTAAAATGTGAGAACGGTAAGAACGTAAGAATATTTTAACTTAACCTGTATAAGTGCATTAACGTGTATTTGAAATTTATAGATACTAGAAAAAATGCAGTAGAAAACATTTTTGAACCGAACCCTTTTTGAGTTTTCTTACTCAGATTCGGACAGAAAAATTTGTTCTACTCCGGTTTAGGTTCGGCTCGGGCTTCCCAAAAATGACGGAGACTCCGATTCCGGAGCGGTTCAACTACGTACCGGTTTGCAGCCCTGTCATTGCTTTGCTAAATTTGTGTGTATGTGATTGTTTCGTTCTCGCGATCACTCTCCCGCTCTCTGAGCAAAAGCGCTTACTTCTAAAAAGTTTGCTTCACCGTCTAAATGCGGATTAAGAGTCTATGTAGCTTTGTTTTTGTTTTGATCAATTGCTCTTTTCGCACGTTCAATAGCTTTAAGTGGTAAAATTCAGTATGTCTAAGAATTGTGTTATGTATGTCCATGCTAATGTCCAAGTCGTTTTAAAATATGCTATGATGTCTTGTAGTGTTCTTTATGAATTTTGGGATTAATCTATGTTTTCTACATTTAAGTAAGAGTTTTATGTGCGATGTAAGTTTAGCCATTTTGGTGGTATTTGACGTCTTTGCGTTGAAGTATTAATTCTGTTTGATGTTGACATAAACCATCCTAATTGGTATTTATGTATACGGCGAGCCGTCCGTTATATGATGTTTTTTGGTTTTTTTTTTTTTTTTTTAATAAATATATTTTTTTTCTGTATTAAAAAATATATTTGGAAAACGACATTAGTTATGTATATGTTTTGTCAACAATCATATGTAGACAGCTGAATTTTCCTATTTTTATTATTATATTAAATTTTTTTTTTTATTAAAAATTATGTCAGTCCGCTAAAAACTATTTTGCATAAATTGCATATTTGCATATTAAAATATGCAAAATAAAAAAATGCAGAATATACAAAATATGCAAAAACCTATATTATATGGGACCCCATGTTTGAAGATGAGTGATAAAAATCCTTTGGTTTAAAACCGCCAAAGATTTGCCATAAAACTGTTTTGAAATACATTTTTCCATATGCAAGTAATCCACATACGTTGCTCAGGGTTCGGAAGTTCTTTTCGCGACTTATTTTTACCTACTACTTTCGACTTTTATAATCGCGAAATAATACGGATCTCCATGGTAATAAGACCGCTAATTACTCAAGAAACTGCTCTTCAAGTCCACAAATGGCCGCACATAGTAACATTGCCATGAATTTGACAATACTGAACCGCGATAAATACCATGGAAGACCAATACTAAAGAATATAGTCAAGATTATAGGAATCGGTTTAAACCACTTTCCGTTACCGACAAATCATTAAATAGCGGAAAAATACCAAAGAGGATCAAAAATAGTAACAATTCCAAACAAATTGTACTCCCTATAGAGTAAATAATGCTAGGATCAATGCATAAGAGCCATTCGAAGCTAAGGGTTCTCCATGGTAATAAGACCGCTAATTACTCAAGAAACTGCTTTCCAATACCACAAATTATAATAACATAGTCATGATTATGACACTACTGAACCGCGATATACATAATGGAGGACCAATGCTAAAGAATATAGTCTCTTATTTACCGGTCTTTAATTACATCTTCGTGATAGTCTAGACAAATCATAAAATTTTGTATATATCGGACTTTTTGGACCGATCTTGATCTTGACCCGTCAATTTACCCGTCGACATTATAAAAAAGTTTTAGAAATTTCGCGACTTTCGGACCGTTGGATCCAACCATTTACGCGTCTACAATCGCCATCAAATCTTAATGATTCCCAAAAATCATACAATTTTGCAAAAAAACCAATCTCAAATAATAATTTTTGACTATACGGCTCCTATATACTCGTTTACTATTGCCGTCTATTAAGTCTTCAAAATTATCTTTAATCATATGAAGAGTTTGAAAATTTTGCGATTCTTTGAGCCGTTCCATCTACATCTCCTGTTTACCCGTCTACATTGCCATCCATCAAATCTTCATAATAATCATAGGTCATACGAAAAATTGGCCAATTTTTGGATTATTCAATCTAAGCCTCTTATTTATTAACGCCTGCGCTTTCATAAGTACTCAAATAAAAATTTGACAAATTTCGCGGTTTTTAGTCTACACCTCTTATTTACGCGTCTTCAATTGCTATCTATTCAATCTTTACGATTATCTTCGGTCCGTTGATTTTCTTGGCCACGCGTCTTTATGATACTTATGAAACTCAAATGTTAACAACATTTGTTCCTTTACAGTATTTACTCGTTTACTATTGCCGTCTATTAAATGTTCATAATAATCTAAGCTCTTATGAAAAATGTAAACATTTTCCAATATATTAGAACGCTCACTATACCTTTGGACCTTTGGTGTTGGACCATTAAATGCTTATAAGAAAATGTTCAACTTTCGCGATTTTTTGATCGTTCGGTCTTCAATTTGCGATATGCTAAAATTTAGCATATATTGGATTTACATATTTTCAATGGAAATGTGGGTTATTTAATTTAGTATAAATTCCCAAATTTTCACCTGAATCTGCTCCTTTATTTAAAAAATTTGCGTGTTTAAAATTCGCTGTCTAATCATATGGTAAGGATTGTGTTTCATTGTCTAACAGAATTTTGTAATGAAACATCATTTTCTTTAAGGACTTAAGCAGATTTGTAATGGGAATTTAAAGGATGGTTCGCAATGTTGCTTCGCCTCACCTTCTTTGTTGCATTACGGGCCACTCTTTCAGTTTCCTTGTGTTTTCCGAAAGCGCATGAAATGACAGTTTGCGTTTCTGGTAGGTTGATTTCATTAGCTATGGGCACGGAATCACAAATCTGCTTCTTAGTTCTTTGTTTAAGAACGGAAGCAGATTTGATATTTAAGCCAGGAACGGATAAATGACATAAATTAAACGTAATAATTTAACGCACTTAATTCACAACTTGACCTCATGGCAGCCACTCTTCCCATCCCAATTCCCACCCACCCGATTCTCACCAGATCCCCACTAGAGCTCAACACTAGATACCCAGCAGATACCCAGCAGATCCCAACAAATCCCCACTAACTCTTCAGATCCCCAACCTAGTTTTCGAACCTCTTAAGGTACACTTGCAGTGCATCGGTTGCCATGTATATACACTTGTCTCGTGCCATTATCGCCGTGTTGTTGGTAAAAGTAGAGATTAGAAGGTCCTGCGGTCCTCCTTCAATCGGAATGTCACGCGATGAGGGCATGTCCGAGGTGAAAAGGCTGTACAGCACGCTGCCTTGTGGTACTCCTGCTCGAATCCTTTTCTTCTGGAATGCAATGCCATCCTGGACCACTGTAAAGGTCCTGTCAGTGGGGAAAGATTTAATCATTTAGAAGATTTGAGGATTGAGAATTTCCTTAATCTTAGCGAGCAGGCCCTCGTTCCAGTCGCGGACAAATCCAAGTACGCTGCCACAACGTACTCCTTGGCGTGGAATCCTTCCAGGACAAAGTTGACCACCCTGTATAGAAAACATTCGGTAAACTTGGACATAGGAAGACTGAGATGTAGTTGGACGTCATCGGCATAAATATGTAGCTGAAACAGAGAGCGAGATGAGAGCTTGCACAAGCAAAAGCTTTCGAAAGCAAAGTTTCCCAGCCAAAGCCCCTGGGGCACGATTATACTCGCCAATTCACACCGAATGCTTGCCGAAGTCATGCTTCACTTTGTGCTAGAGAGAGACACATTTACATTTTCGCAATCTCTTTTTGTGCTTCACCATCTAAGACAGGGTTCCCCAAGCAGAGAGCGCGAAAACGTGACTGTGTCTCTCTCTAACACACAATGAAGGTTGACTTCGGCAAGCATTCGGTAAGAATTGGCCAGTAAGTTCGTGCTCCCGGGGCTATCGTTGGGAAACTCTGATCTAAGAAATGAAAATTATTTTTAACAGGGTGAGGCAATGTTGAAAAGTTAAGAGAGCAAAGAAGGCAGCAAACAAATTTGTTTAGCTCTCCTTTACCTGTTGGCTTGGTGAAATAACAAGGTGAGGTAAGCTAAAATTAGTGTACTTGTGCCTCTTGCCTCACCTTTTTATTGCTACGTGTGTAAACCCATGGTGGAATTATACCAGGTGAAGTCATTAAAGTAGGCTGCCTCTTTTTGGGGTACCAGATGAATGGTGAAAAACACTCAGTAGAAGGGATGTCAACGTGCTCTCACATGTTCCTATCAACTGGTACCTCTCTCGCATGGTGAATTCCTGACGACTCTACCTTGTTAATTATACCATGTGTAAACCTACTTTAAAGTTTCAACAGCTTTGTTTCGTTTGAATTCAAAGCTTTTTGCAGTGTCAAGGGTATTTAAGGGTATGTGTGGATGACCTTCACTCACACGCTCAAAGCTCGATCAGCTGTTTGCACGCCACTTACATATATATGTGTGTGTGTGTGTGTGTTATCAACAAATTGCCTGATCGCACTGCAAACTGCTCGGGGACTAGAGGGCGGCTCAAGGTGGAGTGACTTGTGGTTTGTTGTCGTGCCAAAGCTTTAAGCAAACGCCAAAAAAGCTCACAGTTTATCGTTTTGCATGGCCCAAGCAAGTCTCAGTTTCATTCGTTCAAGCGTGCGAGACAGATCGCCCCCTTCCAACCAAATAAACTAAAATAAAACAGAAAACAAATTTTGGTTTCCCCAAAACACCACACACACACACAAACATATACAGCAAAATGAGCGGGTAAGCAAAGAATTCTTCTCTCCCCGAAGTGTAAGTGTACAATTTGTTAAGTTCTTTTTGACTTTTACAGCAAAGCTGATATTGCACTAATTGGTTTGGCCGTCATGGGCCAAAACCTCATACTGAATATGGATGAAAAGGGTTTTGTGGTTTGTGCCTACAATCGTACGGTGGCGAAGGTTAAAGACTTTCTAAGCAACGAGGCCAAAGGCACCAAAGTGATTGGTGCTGAGTCATTGAAGGACATGGTCGACAAGCTGAAAACGCCACGCAAAATAATGTTGCTGGTCAAGGGTAAGTGTGCAACCGGCTGACGATCGCCGTTAACTCAAAGTGTGTGTGTGTGTGTGTGTGGAAGTCAAAGCAAAGTCAGAGACACGAAATTGCGGTTTTTGTGTTTATAATAATGCGCTCAGGTCAATGCTATGTGTAAGAGAGAGAAAGAGCGGCAGATAAGATTTGTTATTGTTTTTTACCTGAATATATTTGTCTTTTTCCCGGCCTGGTCCAATATTCGCCAAGATTTGTTAACATGTTGTTTTTGTACTCATTGAGTTGTTTGCTTCAGTGATGCTCGATACTGTCACTGTGATTTTCGATACTTGTTAACAGTGACAGCTCGATCTGGGAAAGAATTAGTAAGGGGTGATTTTTTTAGAAGCTTTTGGATGGGATTTAAATCAAAATAGAGGGAAGCTAAATCAATTCTTAAATATTGGCTTCCAGAGCCTTAACATAGACCCACAAAAAATATTCTAAAGTTATATATCGCACTAGGTTACACATCGCATGTGAATTCACATCTCAATTGGGCCATTGTTTCGCTTGCTGTGTGGCAGGTGGCACCGTCTTGTTGAAATCACATGTCAGCCAAGTCCAGCTCTTCCATTTTGGTCAACAAAAAGTTTGTAAACATCACAAAGTGATTTTTTTAGTGACCTTTTGATTATAAATCTTATTATCTTAAATTATCTTAAAGTTCTAAGGTTTGTCAACATCGCAAAGGGCTGAAAGAGGGCTAAAATTCTGGCCCATATCTATTCTGCCATTTCTTGCTAACGATTTAGAAAACCTTACGGCCAATCAGATGCAAATATTTCTCAATAATAATTTATTTTAGGATTTAGAAAATACTGAAGTTGTATCAGGGCAATTACAAGCATTGTAGAAGATATTCGTTAGCAGTCTGGCCTTTGACACAGTCAACCACGACATTCTTTGCACGAAAACTCAAAATCTTTCTAATTTCACAAGCTCTGCTGCTTAACTTATTAGGTCATACCTCACTGATAGGCTCCAACCGGTTGTTTTTGGTTTAAGTATCTCCAATTTTAATTCTCAAACTTTGCCGTTCGGTTCGGCGTTAAACTGTTTCCTTTCTAGGTCTCTTTTTTTTGCGAAAAATGTAAACCCGCAGAGATTGAGGCTTGGCTTCGTTTTTTGGGTTTTTTTTTTATTTTTTTTTTACTTGATTGTCTTGTGGTGTACCACAAGCATCAGTTTTAGGGACCCTATTGTTTTCTGTCTTTGCTAATGACTTACCGAATGTTCTGTCTAATTGTGAAACTTATCTGTATGCAGATATGTTACGGTCCCCAGATTGACCGTTTAGTTTCTTATGATGTAATCGATAAAATTAACCTCTGGGCAAAAGATAATGGTTTGGGTTTGAATCCATTAAAATCAAAATGCTATTTTAAATTATAGACCAAACTGAACATGTTTGACAGTAACATGTGACACGAATCAGCAGCCTCACGCACTAAAACCACCCCACCGCTCTCGCGGTACCACCGCTAAGTATTACTTGTGAGGGGGAGCTGGCATAAAAGCCTTAGCTAGATTCCTAAGGCCGGGTTTACGTTAGGGCACACTGTGACCGTGTTGTCTGTGACGCACTGTGACCAAAATACTCAGAAGTCCAAAGTGTTTACATTGGCGTTAGACGATTTTTGTGACAAGCCATTTGCCGTTCACATTCTGTGACACTGAAACGTGACGCGCTGTACCTCAATGTACACCCGCATTTTACTCCAATCTGCGCCGTCTTTCAGCCCGACGCAGGTACTTGATTACTCTGCTGCGATATTGCTAAATGCAGACCAATTCTTTTGCGAGCTAAGTAGAATACCCATTATGTCGTTAACTATGAATGGTCCCCCAATCTCTAGACTTAGTCGGGATTTACACGGTGAAGCAAACTTCAAAAAGTTTTTTAAAAAGCTTTCGTTTGTAGGAAAGAGGTGTAGAGGGGCAAGCATCACCACTACACCTCTTTCCTACAAGCCAGAGCTTTTTGAAAAACTTCATGAAGTTTCCTTCACCGTGTAAATCCCGACTTAGGCTAGACTAGGACAGATCAAAAGGCCCTGTTCATTGTCATCTGGGATCCATCTCATGCTTAAACCTAAATAAGTCAGAGCTTGAGCCATGGGGTAGTGGTAGAAGCAGTACCCTAGCACCTATTCTTGAGGAATCTGCTGCAGTATCATATATAGAAGTAATCTATTTGTGAAGTAGTCTCACATGATCCTGATAAGATACTCAGACACTCGCAGCCAGTGTAGCGCTTCAAGTATGCTATGCTATGCCAGCTGGCAGTGTTGTGGCATTTTATCATCCAGCGTGATAATAAGACAGTACTTCTTCCATCCACCACGCCACCTGGTGCCTTCGATAACTTCTCGCGCCATTCCTACTACCTTAGCAAGTGCGTCTGTAGTGCTCAGATTCTTTCTGAACCCGAATTGGTAATTAGAAAGGCCTTCCCGTTCAACAACCATATAGTGTAACCAGGCAACAGCAAAAAAGTCGGCTCTTGTTGGTTTAATTCAAATAAAATACAAGAAGTAGTCATCCTATCCGGCGGATCGGACATATTAATTGGCAATGGTTTGCAATAGTTTTTCAATTTTGCCCCAGTTAACAAACCAAACACTGCACAATGGCCGGAATGTCCAAAATTTTGGCATAAACTAGACCGACCCAGTTAGAGGGCTGTAACTTGGAACAATTAATAGTAGTGACATAAATAAAAAACGAGCAAAATTCTGGACCGGTCCGACCACGCCCACTAGTGCCGCCCATACAACTCTGTCCCTATGAGCTCACAGATCTCAGAGATGGTAAGAGATAGAGGTTTGACATGTAAGGGACATAAACTTCTTCTCCCCCGCAATTTTGAAAAAACGTTATATCTCCCACAATTTTAAAGATATATGGTTCGAACCTTTTAGACATGTTTAGTAATCAACATTACTTATCAATCTGCCAAAGGAATGGTAAAGATCGGACAATCGATAGTAAAGTTATAAGCAAAAGAAATTTCGATGTCGCAGCGCTGGATCTCCGTTGCGTTCAGGTGTTGCTGCAGCAGCAAAATACACTCTAAGCATTCTCTGTCGCAGGCACAGAGTATATTACAGTCGGGATTGCTCGATTTTCTTAATATTACTTTTTGCAAAATTAGCCAAAAATAATAAAATACACTGTTCCCGTCCGCAACAATATCAAATATTTCGAAAACGGCAAAAACGAGCAAAATGTATTAATTACACCAAGTCATATACATTTTAATGGACACAATTGCATCTTTAGTTGCAAGAAGCAACGAGGAGCTGCCCACTTTACTCCACGGAACAAGTGAAATTTAGGTTAGATTCGCCTAAAAAATACCGCAGCAACCTCTTTAAAAACAAAGCACAACATAAAAAAGCACCCAATTTCTTTATTTTCTTGTAATTTACATGCCTTTTGCAACATTTTGGCATTTCAAAACATTAATTGCTCTATACATTTATAGCTCTTTTTAATTTTGAAAGAACAGGTCGTGCACATTAGACCAAATAAAATTTAGCATTAGAGCAATAATTAAAAAACTATTTCAGGGCCGGCCAAAATTCCAGGGATGCACAAAAATGTTTTGATCCAGCAATTAGAGTTCATGGTGCTATACTCTTTCCGAGGAATTATTTTTCTATCTTTTTTACTTTTGACACAATTTTGGCTATTCCGGCCAGTGTGCACTTTACCTAAACTCAATCAATTAAAGCACTGGATATTTTGTTTTTAGTGATGAATCAATTTGTATAATAAAGTTAATAACATTTAGTTCCACAAATGTCTTTATACTCAAATCAACAAACAAATTATTTTCTAAAAATCATTTTTATACAGCGAAATTCATTAAGCATATATTTAAATTATATGGCAAAAAACAATATACATATTTTGTCAAACAAAATTTGATTAATGTCCTGAAATCTCACTTCAAAAATTCCTTTTGGCATTGAGTCTATGACCTATGGAATTTTGGGCCATTCATTGACTACAGCAATTCTGAACTCTTCCACCGACTCGAATTTGCGATGACCAGCATATACACGTCGTGCCAAGTTACCCCACATGTTCTCTATAGGATTTAGATCTGGGGAACGTGCTGGCCACTTCATAACATCGATCTGCTTCTCCTGAAACCAATTAACGCTAAGTCGTGATACATGTATGGCAGCGTTATCCTGCTGAAAAATGGTGTCTGAAGTAGGTTGCTGATCCAAAAAGTTTATTAATACTACATCCAACATGGTTATATACTTTTCTTCGAGTTCATACGCCCATTCACTTTACATTTAGGGGTCCTTCCATAGTAACTAAAACCAGCCAATATCATTAACGAACCTCCTCCAAAGTTCCGCTTAGTAAAAAGGATTGGGCTTCTTCAAAACGTCCAGTAATAATTAAAATCACCTCTTATTTTTCTCGTCTGAAAATATTACCTTTTGATTATTATTATTTGATCGATTTGTATTATATTTCTGCTTTACATTATCCACTGCAGATGGAGATCTTTTCAATTTAATGGCAATTTGCCTATTAGACATGCCAGTATCCTTGTAAGCAAGGATTTTGGCTGTTTCTTCAGATGATATTGTTTTTCCCTTTCCCATATCAATATTGAGGGAAATTTTCAATAGGATATAATTTGTATCTGTTTAAATTAAACACGTTTACATAATCAAACTATCAAATTAAGAAAATTTTGCACCTTCTTCTTACTTGAGGACTTGAAACACACTGCCTTTAATAGAATTTCGCTTCAAAACGTTCACAAACTCTGAATAATGGGCAAGCTTTAGCCTAAACTAACTGTTAATGCTCTCTTTAAGCTAAAAATAGAAATAGAGAGACCAATGTAAAAGGGAGAATAGGATTGGAAGATGCCTTCTGGTTCCAATACATTTTAAGGTGACTAAACGGACCTGCCTTTAATTGAATTTCGCTGAGCGTATACTGGGCAGAACCATTTCGGTGACTTGTATCAAGTAAGTTCCTTTAAAATCGTAGAACTTTTTTTAGGCTTAAGTTATGGATATTGTCCACAACTTGTCTAAAACAAGACACGCACAACACTACAAGGAGGCTGGTTGACAGTATAACGCTATTTCAGAATACCAATTCAATCTTCAGCTGTCTGCGCCTGTCCTTAGTGTGTTGGCAAAGGTTGCCTCATGACAGAATTGCTATGAATGCTTGGGAATCCCAAAGGCAAGCTCATAGCAAAAACCGACATCAGCAGCAAATGCCAAAAACACTGAGGCTTTGAGTGTTGTGTGGATCCCGAAATCGGCCCTTCTGATGTTAGTGGGGGAAATTCTTTCCCCGCACTTAACTAACCCAGGCGCCAATTGTTTGAATTGCCCAAAGCAATCAAACGGGGGTGTTTTAATGAAACTATTTTAGGTTTAGTTTCTAACAACTGCGTCGGCCCACGCAACCTTTGCCAACACACTAAGACAGCGCAGACAGCGAAGATTGAATTGGTATTCATGAAATAGCGTTATACTGTCAACCAGCCTAATTTGTTGTGTTGTGCGAATGTTTTGTTTTAGACAAGTTGTGGACAATACCATAACAAACCTACGATTTTCAATCAAAAAGCACAAACATCACTTTGGTAAGTCCTTTATATTTAGATGGACAACCACTAAATTCTTGCTTGTTTACTTTTTTGAAATTGGGTTAAACTTCCATTTCTAAAAACAATCGTTTTGTCATTACTACACTCATCGAAATTTTTTTAGTTCAGTAAAAAATGTTTAAAACGTGTTCTAAAATTTTTTGTAAAAATAATTAAAAAGGATACAAAATAAAGGATTATAAAAAATCAAAAAATAATGGAATTAACCTCCAGGCTTATTTATGAGCTTAAAATGCCTAACCGGATAGCGCTAATCATTAATTCAAACTCTGAATCTGGTATTTTGGCCCCTTTCTCAGTAACAGCTTTTCGAAGGACCTCAGTCGAGTTGAACATGCGTCCGCCAGCATAAACATGACGTGCAAGTTTACCACACACACGTTCTGAATTGAATTCATGTCTGGAGAACGTACTGGCTATTCAAGAAGGTTGATTTTCTGTTCATTGACCCACTTACGGCTGGCCCTTGACCATTATCTTGCTAAAAGATTGTATCCGTGTCCGCCTCTTGGTCCAAAAGGTTCCTTAAAGTGGTTTCAATAAATTTTCTGAATTCATGCGACCTGTAATCTTGAAGAAAACGAAGACTAAGCCTGGCATTGAGTACATTTTATAAACAAGCCAGAAGGGATATTACGAAACGCCAAATGTATTGGAGGGAGGAGTGGATAAATGTGGTACTCTCAGATGAGAAAAAGGTTAACTTGAATGGGCCAGATGGTTTTAGTTACTACAGGCACGACATTAAGGCGTCTAAGCTCATTTCGACCTCGACTTTGTGATGTTTTAGGACGCTTTTAGCTATCACAATCTGACCCCAATATGCAAGATTAGAGGTCGCTGGAATACAGAGGGCTATTTAAACTTATTGGAGGAAGTGTTAATTAACTTTTTGGAGAAAGACCCAGACCCGGACACCATCTTTCAGCAGAATAATGCGCCCATTCATGTTTCAAGGACCAGTCGTGAGTGGTTCACTGAGAAGAATATCCTACTTTTAGTATGGCCTGCACGTTCTCCAGACATGAATTCATTTGTTTGATATTGTTGATTTAACTTTAATTTAAGCACGTTTTAACAATTTTTACATTTTTGATGTGAAACATCTTTAATTTCGGTACGGTCGATTAATGTAGGGAGTAAAATTAGATTTCGGTCACGTGACGCTGCACACACACATACACACAAGAGGACGGGCAGAGGGGTGTAGCAAAGTGGTAGGATTTGGGTGGAATCTGGCGGTATTTGGGAGGGATTTGTGTGGGATCTAAACTGTGGATCTGTGGGTGGGATCTGGTTAGGATCTGGGCGGAATCTAAGTGGGATCTGGGTAGAAGCTGGGTCATATCTTGGGATCTAAGTGGGATCTAGGTAGGTTGGATCTGGGAAGGATCTGGATCTGTGGGGATCTGGGCTGGATGTGGTTGGGATCCGGGCGGGATCTGGGTAAGAATTGTGTAGGATCTGGGCGGAATCTTAGTGGAATCTGGGTGGGAACTTGTGATCTAAGTGGGATCTAGGTAGGTTGGATCTGGGTAGGAGCTGGGTGGGATGTAGATGGGTCCTGGGAGAGATCTGGCCGAGATCTGGTCGAGATCTGGGTTAGATCTGGTTATAATATTTGTGGGATTATAGGTGGGCTGTGGGAGGTATCTGAGTAGGATCTGGGTGTAATCTGGGTGGGATGTTGGTGGTATCTGTGTGATATCTGGGCAGTATCTGGAAGGGATCTGAGTGGGATGTGGGTGGGATCTGGGATCTCACCTTGGTGGTATCTGGGTGGGTGAAACATCATTATTCATCTATGAATCAGCACAATAAACAAAACTTCCTGAAAAAATAAAAGAACACTGCAGCAAGTGATCTTGAATGGAATTTCTACTCCATGTTAGTTAGCTGCCATTGTTCCATTGATAGAGCTTGTCATTTAAAAATAAGCTCTTAAACTAAGCATCATGTTTCACATCAAAGCCTCGTGAGTGTTACACTCACACATTTTTATTTACTGTACAAAATATAGGTGGCTTTAATTAAATTTCGATGAGTGTATTTATGTTTCATTTTGCTAAAACAGTGACTGGGTCAGTCACGATAATAAAAAGTGTCATCTCTGATGACCAATGTCAACAACAAAAGAGCGCGCATGTTAATCAGCGTGGCCGGCTTATCCTACATTTCTCTTGTTCTCTCTCTCTCTACCTACAAACATTTCCATATGCAAATTTTGACCAAAATTCAGATCATAGCCAAGATTTTTGTTGCCAGGTACTTACCCACAGATGCATGTGAATGTACCTGGTGACTGTTAATTGACCTCATATCAAGGTCAGCCGGCATTTGCGGGTGCTTTCCAAAAACCTTTCAAACTAACTAACCTTGCTCACACACGTTTCTCCCTCTCTCTCTCTCTCTCGCACAGCTGGCAGTGCCGTGGACGATTTTATACAGCAACTGGTTCCCCTACTCTCCCCTGGTGATGTGATTATCGATGGCGGCAACTCTGAATATCAGGATACCTCCCGTCGCTGCGATGAGATGGCCAAACTGGGTCTGCTCTATGTGGGCTCGGGTGTTAGCGGTGGCGAGGAGGGGGCCCGACATGGCCCCTCCTTGATGCCGGGTGGCCATGAGGACGCTTGGCCTTTGATTAAGCCCATCTTTCAGGCCATTTGTGCCCAGGCCGATGGTGAGCCCTGCTGTGAGTGGGTGGGCGATGGCGGCGCAGGACATTTTGTGAAAATGGTGCACAATGGCATTGAGTATGGAGACATGCAGCTGATCTGTGAGGCGTATCATATAATGCAAAGTTTGGGCTTGAGTGCCCCCCAAATGGCGGACGAATTTGGTAAATGGAACTCGGCGGAATTGGACTCCTTTCTCATTGAAATCACCAGGGATATACTGAAGTATAAGGATCAAAAGGGTTATTTGCTGGCAAGAATACGCGATACGGCGGGACAGAAGGGTACGGGCAAATGGACGGCCATTGCGGCTTTACAATATGGTGTGCCGGTAACGCTGATAGGCGAGGCGGTGTTCTCGCGCTGCCTGTCGGCTCTTAAGACGGAGCGGGTGCAGGCCAGTGGGGTGCTCAAAGGTCCCGCCACCCAGGTGTGTGTACCAGATCCAAAGAAATTCCTCGATGACATCAAGCATGCGTTGTATTGTGCCAAAATCGTGAGCTATGCCCAGGGATTCATGCTGATGCGCGAAGCGGCCAAGGAGAATCAATGGCGTTTGAATTATGGAGGCATTGCTTTGATGTGGCGCGGTGGCTGCATCATACGCAGTGTGTTTTTGGGCAACATCAAGGAGGCCTACACAAGACAGCCGCAATTGTCGAATCTGTTGCTGGATGACTTCTTTAAGAGGGCCATCGAACGGGGTCAGGAATCGTGGCGAGAGGTGGTGGCCAATGCCTTCCGTTGGGGCATACCAGTACCCGCCCTGTCCACGGCCCTAAGCTTCTATGATGGCTATCGTACGGCCAAATTGCCGGCTAATCTGTTGCAGGCGCAACGGGATTACTTTGGAGCACACACGTACGAGCTGTTGGGTGAGGAGGGTAAATTTCATCATACCAATTGGACGGGCACCGGCGGTAATGTGTCGGCTAGCACCTATCAGGCTTAAAGGGAATCCCCCCACAAAGTTTTTATCGATAGCTTAAAGCTGTTTTATACTAGAGATGGACAAATCGCACAAACAAATTGTCAAAATTAAATGAAAATCGTTTGAATTTTGTTCAAGTGACACATAATCTGTGTTATTCTTCTGATTTATATACTTAAAGGCAGTGGTAATTCAAGTAAGAGTTGCATATTTATTGTAACTTGGAAAACTTGTCTATTTTTAAGCTCTCCACATCTGTAAGTTCGGTTTTAAGTTTTATACAAACAATTTTGGCCACATTTTCAAACTCACGCCTAAATATCGTATATGTAATTGCACATCTCTAGTTTGATCCCGTTAAGATTTTTGTTTTTTTGCTCTCGCGATATCCATGCTCTCTCAAACCCCTCTTCGCCCCCCTTGTATAACAGTTTTGTTTTTCTTGTGTGTGTTTGAGTACTTTCTTTACTTTAGTGTAGCACAGTACTTATTTATATATGTATGTAATTATATATATTTTTTTTATACATAAATATTAAACTGGTGATTTTTTTTGACAAAGAAATGATTTCGATTTTGATTGATGGTGGGGAAGGAAAAGCAAAACAAACGCCTTACAAACTACAATGCCATAAAATCAACAATTCAGCCTTTCAGCTGTGTGTATGTGTGTGTGTGTATGTGTAACGAGTCTTTCGAGTTGGGGAACCTTCCCCCTAGTCATCTGAGGGTTTCAGCTTCTTTTTATGCTCAATAACCAGCTTATCCGTGGTGTACAGGTGGCCTATGATGACCTGGAAAACAAACAAACAAACAAGTGTTATCACTCTATGCACGCGCTCTGCTTGCTCTCTCTCTCTCTCTCTGTCAATTCACCTGCCGCCGTATCAATTCCAAATTCTCCTTGCCAGTGGCCATTTGACGATCGATTTCCTCAAAGTTTTGAATCGTCTTATTGGCCCGAAATGTGTCGCGTATCTTGCGTGCCGCATACAGTCTATACACAGTTGGTTAGGATTTGGATTTCATCATAATCGTTGGTAACTCTCACCTAAAGTTGTAGGACGTCAACTTTTGCGATTCACGCAACAAATTCCTGTACAATGTTATGGCCTGGCGGCGTGTAGACATTGTGGGCGGGTTGGGTAGTTGCTTTTTAATTGATAATCCTGACTGCTTGAAATTGAATGGAATTCCAAAGTCGCCGCCGCTTCTGATGACATAAAAAATTACATATGAAATTGCAGGCGGCAAGCAAGAAAATACTGAAAAATATGTCCACTAGAAAATACCAAAAAAATACGCAACGGCTGATTGGGTGATTAGTGTAACCGTTTATGATAAACAGTATTAGAGATGAGCCATGTGTGTAGTGTGACTAGTCACCGTTACATTTCGAAAGTGAAAAACTGAACTTGACTGAAAAAGATTCACACAGAAATTCAATGGAGTAAAGCTAACTTATAGCATTTTGACAGCTATAACAAATGTAAGTCTGATGAGTAGACAGCGGGTTTTTATAACTTTTTTAATAAAGGCAGATTGAGGTGAAAATTTGATTTATACTAATTAAATAACACTTTATTGAAAACTGATATTAATATATAAAATTTTGTATATTTTATTTCTTAAAATATTAAAATATGAAAATATGAAAAAATATAACATATTTTGATAAAATGTATAAGAAAATAAAAATTATTATAAATAAATAATAATGAATATAACGTAAAATAGAAATTGAAGACAAAAATCCAAAAATTGAAAGTTAAATTTTCTTATAAGATAATATAAAACAAAAATTATAAAAATTTTAAATTTTATTTTTTTTATTTATAATTTTACATTATTTATTATATTTTAATAATTGGGCTTGTGGGAATGTAATGAAGGCTCCAAAGATATTTAATTTTATATATTAAAGATAATTTTGAAGACTTAATAGAGTAAACAGTATATAGGTAGTGTAAGCCGTAAGTCAAAATTATTATTTGAGCTTTGTTTTGCTAAATTTGCAAAATTTTATGATTTTTGGGAATCATTAAGATTTGATGGCGATTGTAGACGCGTAAATGGTTGGATCCAACGGTTCGAAAGTTGCGAAATTTCTAAAACTTTGTATAATGTGGACGGGTAAATTGACGGGACAAGATCAAGATCGGCCCAAAAAATCCGGATATATACAAAATTTTATGATTTGTTTAGACTATCACGAAGATTTAATGGTTGGCAATTAAAGACGGGTAAATAAGAGACTATATTCTTTAGCATTGGTCCTCCATTGTATATCGCGGTTCAGTAGTGTCATAATCTATGTTATTATAATTTATGGTATTGGAAAGCACTTTCTTGAGTAATTAGCGGTCTTATTACCATGGAGAACACTTAGCTTCGAATGGCTCTTATGCACTGATCCTAGCATTTTTCACTCTATAGGGAGTACAAGTTTTTTGGAATTGTTACTATTTTTGATCCTCTTTTGTATTTTTCCGCTATTTAATGATTTGTCGGAAACGGAAAGTGGTTTAAAACGATTCCTATAATCTTGACTATATTCTTTAGTATTGGTCTTCCATGGTATTTATCGCGGTTCAGTATTGTCAAATTCATGGCAATGTTACTATGTGTGGCCATTTGTGGACTTGAAGAGCAGTTTCTTAAGTAATTAGCGGTCTTGTTACCATGGAGATCCGTATTATTTCGCGATTATAAACGTCGACAGTCACTGTAAATAGGTTAAAATAACTCGCGAAAATAACTTCCGAACCCTGAGCAACGCATGCCGGTTACTTCATATGGAAAAATGTATTTCAAAACAGTTTTATGGCAAATCTTTTTAGCCGTTTTTAAAAAGTATTTTTTTTCACTCATCTTCTGTTGTTGACCTTTTAGTAACCCTGGCCTACCAGGATAATATGTGATTTGTAACATGGAGTTTCATATAATCAAGGTTTTTGCATATTTTGCATATTTTGCATATTTTAATATGCAAATAAATAAATATCAATAAAAATAAGATGTGTGCAATCGAAATTAAATCCGACAAGCATTTCAAAATATGCAAATATGCAAAATCCGTTGTCTACTGATGAGTTCAAAAAATATGTTCAAAAATTTTCGACTAATGGCAAAAAAGTTAGTGGTTAGTGTAGGAGCCTGGAACCCTATGACAGATTCGGAGGTCTTGACTAAATATATTTTAGGAGCCTCAAAAAAATCAGTTAAGTATTCTGAGAAAACGGCGAAGTGATCTGAACTAAAAATGATGTTACTAGTGGTATTCCTGAAAGTGATTTGGTGTTGATTCGCTTTCGATTTGATTTCGCTAAACAGCTGTTCACAGCTGCTCCTTCAAAATGAGCAGTGTGCCCAGAGAGTGTACGGAAAAGTAAGGTCGTACTAATTGATTTCAGGAAATCAGCCTCAACGCTGATTTCGATTTGCTTTCATTTAAATGTGACTGTTCTTTTGGAAAAATGTGGTGACACTTGGCGTTTTTTTACATTTGATTATGGAGAACTTTGGTGTTGTTTGTGAATTTTTGTCTTTATGCTTTATATAAAAATTATTCCAAATTTTTAAAATTTTTATGGGCAGAACATCAAAGCCATTGCCGGGCCGCGCTGTCAAATGGACGGAAGCAAAGGCAGTGGAGTTCTTAGAACTGGTCCTTGTACAATTCAACTCCCCGCCTCGTAGGTAATATTCTATTACTTACTTAATAAATACTTATACAACATAAATTTAATTCAATTGCATTGCAGAAACCAACAGCACAAAAATTTTATGCTCCTCTCTCAGCAAGTCCGGAACTATAAGGAGGTAAACCACGAAGCCCACACAATACCTAAAAGCCGTGCACTGGCGGAACAACACGGGAGCCGGGCTGCTAACTGAAGGAAAGGATCGCTCTGTAGCTGGTACGGAAGTAACAATAACTACAACCACAATCTGATAATACGATTTCCTTATTTCAGACTATATGGAAAAGTTGTGCCCAAACTTCGACCTCATTGACCAAATTTATGGCCAGCGGAAGAACATTGAGCCGCAAGGAGTGATCGAATCGGGAGAATGCGATGTGCTTGAAGGCTATGAGGAACTGACGCAAAGCCTGGAAGCGTTACAAGATTCCGATTTCTTTGGAGGAATCCGAGCAAGTTCTTCGAGCCGGTCATGGTGAGCGTCTTCGGAACCAATCTTTTCTAATTCAAAGCGAAAAAAGATTTGCCTCTTTGTATGCCAAAGCACAGTTTTAAATATTCTGCTGTCCTGGACACTTCCCACCAGCCCATCCAACAACCAAATGACGGATTATTTTTTCCTCCTATCACATGTAGCTTGAACCTTCAAACGGTATTGTTGCTTCCTAGAGAAATTAGCTTATGAATTTGCTGTGGTCTCTCTCAGACAGCTTTATTTGCACTGCCCATCGACATAACCAATGCATTCCGGCAATTCATTATTTGACTCATTATTGACGCTCAGCAGAATTGGGCCATCGAATATGTACTTGTTTGAAAGCCTAAGATTGCTTGGAATAATTTTCTTGTAATTATTTGGATAGTACCACCGTCACCAATCCCAAAGAATGCAGCAGTTTTTACAATGGAGGCTCCTTTGCCACTGGACCCAAGCTGAAACAACACAATCATTGATTGCCTTTCGACAGGGATTTTTAGCATTCCATAAGCTAGTGAAAACATTCTCATTTTGGAGCGATTAAATATGACGTTGAAACTGTTACTAATCCTTATGGAATGTTGGAACGGGATTCATCCAGATTTGGAAAACTTCTGAGTGAAAAACCGCGCATTTTTTGGGACAGAATGCTTTCGCATTTGGAAAGCTATTTCGTAGATATCATAGATTCAGTACATAACCAATTCAATTATAATTTATTTTTACTGAACGTTTGTAACAAAGTCACAAAACACAAATAAAAGTAAAACAATACCTTAAATAAACGGAATTATTCCAAGTTCACATATGGGCATTTCCAGAAAGTCGCGAACGCGACAATCAATACCTGCTAAAATGCAGAAATATAGAAGACAAAACGAATTTTTGATTTTGTTTCTTTTTTGAGTAGAATTTGATAACGGTAGTGCAAGGGAAGGTTCCGTCGATTTGACGATTAAAATATACTTTTAAAAAATCATGGGATTTATCACGCGACAAAAATGGAAGTCGTTTTCGACTGCATCTAAAATAATTCATAAATCTGCGAAAGTTAAATAAATATTTTGGAGCAGTTAACTTTTAAATAAGGGGTAAATGCAGCTTTTTATTGAGTGCAATCATACGCAATAATTTACATTAGTTATGTTTTTATAGCTTTAATATTATGAAGAACGCGACATTTATCACGCGCGACATCTTAAAAAAGCTAACAGTGAAATGGACATTTCTTCGGCATTCAGGCTAATTTTTTTTATAGT
>JAEIFU010003002.1:0-34371 GCA_018904235.1 Lordiphosa stackelbergi
CAATTATATATTACGATTTTCGACTAGGATTTTCGAGAAATAAACTTTTGGCCAGAAGCACCATACTTCGTAAAAGAAGGCCGCCAACTCGTCCTTGCCAATTTTTATACCCTTGCAAATGTTTAATACATCAGAGTTTAAGAACGCCAGCATTAAAAACAAACAATTTTTCTAAATAAACCCACTCTTCGACCGCTAGTTCCCATGACAGCTATAAGATATAGTCATCCGATTTTGACCAAAATCCTAAATCTGTGTAAAAGCGTATAATATTAATAATCGCTGAAGTCAGACAATAAAAACAAAAAAATTTTATACGTACCGCAGGACAAGAGAATAAGTTTGTGCAAAAGTAGTAACAGGGAGCAGGAATACGACCCAAGAATTGACCGGGGGGGGGGGGGGGGGGGGGAGAACAAACAGATCCAAAGGGACAAAGCTAACTCAGGCAGACAATCTTATTGTACCGCCACGCCCCCCGCCCGTAATCATCGATCGTAAACCCGGAAGCGGCCCGATAGAGGCAAAGTTTCAGCTCGATAGCTTTAAAACGAGAGACTAGTTTGCGTAGAAACAGACAGACGGACAGACAGACGGACGGAGAAAGACGACCAGGCAGACGGACAAGGCAAGGAAAAACTGTTACTAGTATAATTCGATCAATATTGGCCGCGTTGCAACTGTTCTATCAGAGAAACGTGGGACCATCTATTTGGAGTGGTGCCATTGGTTTGAAAAATGGAGGAAAACCAACTAAAACATCCTTAACCATGATAATGCAAGCTCTTCCACAGCGGCTCTCACAACAGAGCTTTTACAACTTTAAACTTCAAATGGATTTTAAGTCCCCTTAAAAAAATTGATCTCTTCTTGTTTTAGAGTTACCACCAGGGAGAAACTGGTTTAAGAATGTACTTTAGCCAGCGATGGCCACTCCAGGGTCATGGGCATACTGCTTTTTAGTAGCGAAATCAAAAATTGCATATAAATAAAATGATTTTCGCTGGTCGCGTTGCTGACCAATAGAGGGCGCCACTACTTGCTTTGTACAATGTTTGTGGAGGAATTTTTAAAACTGACCAATGGATAGCGCTACTTCTTACTTTGAAAATCGTTTGTGGATTTTCTAAAGCTGACCAATAGATGGAGACACTACTGTGGCAAGTCGAACGTTCATTTGCTTCTAACTTTAGTATAGTTCATCCGACCTTTAGCTTTCCTCTTGCCAAATCGACAAATAATCTTAATTACTTAATATCTTTAACAGGTACGAACCATCTAGCTACGCTTGAAGGACATCTTACGCTACCCGAGTGATACGCACGCCAAGAGTGGATGCAATCGCATCTCAGAGAGACGCCAGTTAATAGTTAAGTAAGCTCCATTAAAGTCGCTTATGCCAGACTTGTTGATCCAAGAAGGTTTCATATGTGCTAGTGTCATTCTTATGAACTTAATCATTTTGAATTGCCTTATACAGAAACCAGCACTAAGGGGTTCAATTGTGAACGACGGCGATTCCGTATGTAAAACCCATGAGCTGCACAACTTTCAATCGTCGGACTTGGAACTTCTTTGTCGTCGCCAGTTGTGGACAACATCTTCTAATCAATGAGGAGAAACTATGGCCCAAACAATCAAATCAGCTCTTTTCCTAATCATGCTATTGAAAAATTACAAATAAAGGTCACGATGGACAAAAAACCATTTATTTATCTGCGAATAATTAAAGTTTTATATCTAGCCCGGCTTGGATGTTAACTCCAAATAAAGATTAAGCCTGTTAAAAAATATCGATTTGATATTTGTATATATCAATTTGATATGTTTTCAAATCGGAGTAAAATTGATATGAAAAATATAAAAATTGAAGCAACAAGTATGCCGATGAGAGAATTGTGGTGAAACAGCGCTGTACGGATACCATTGCTATTCCAAAATGGTGATTTGCGTTGATTATATTGAATTATAATTAAATAGTCGAGCTGGCTAAAACAAACTTTGACGGTTCCAAAAATTAAAATACAAAAACGACAATAGTTTTGAAATTTTGAAGGAAATCGATGTTGAAACAGATCTTGTTGGGTGACAAATATTTGATTTCTTCGGCAAGAGTAAACTGCCCTGACAGCTCCCTAGTCAATGGTGGTTTTAAGTTTCGTCTATAAAGGGTGCAAGTAAGCTCGCCAGACATTCTTTCAAAATTATCACACGAATTTGTTCCCTTTCTAGGGTAAGCAAATAAGGCACTCACCTTAATCTCAAATAATCAAGCAATTGTTTTCGACTTCTTGATTTTAGTGAGATGGCCCACTTCGAATTTTGTCGATCATGTATTACCATTCCAATGAATTTGTCAACCATTTTTGCATATTGACTCCTGGGGCATTTTTAACCAAACACCAATAATATAATTTTTACAACTGAAAAGTCTTTGCCGGCAACATCCGCTTATGAAATAGCATCGTACAAGCGTATTTATAAGTTAAGCCTTGTGGAAATTTTTCCCAACCATGCGCAAATTTTAAGTGCCTTAAATATTGCGCTTCCCCCTGCAGCAGGAAAAGCGAAAGCAACACAAGGCCGATAAAAGTAACAAAAATTTGTGTCATAAAGTTGCAGTAGTAAATGTATCTTTCTCCGTATCTTTTATATCTCTCAGACAGCATCTTAATCCTTCATCATCATAATCAAAAAAAAAAGTGTGAAATTCGTGGAAACCGCTGGAGGGTATCTTCCTCTCTTTCTCTCTACTGAGCTTAGCCAATGTCAGACGTTTTTTTTTGGCCAAACTGCACTTGGAGATACATTTGTTTGCGTATCTTTTTACCTGTATCTTTGGCACGTCGCCTTGTCTGTGTGTGTGTGTGTATGTTTTATTTTTTTTATGTTTGTGGCTTGAGCTCTGCAACGCCCTTCTACCTGAGGTTTCTGGGCCTGGGCATGGTGGACCTCTTTGTATATTGGCCATATGCCTTTTAAACTTGTTTCAAATAATTTCAGACTAGACGTGCATAAATCTACTTAACAACAAAAAAAAATCGAAAAAAATAAGCAGAAAATAAACGTACAAAAGGCACACAAAACGAAAACTTCAACTTCGCGACGTTGTTGCTGCTGCTGCTGCGGCTTCTGAGATTTTTGGTCGGGACTTTTCTTTGTTGCCAAGTTTCAAGTTGTTCGCATGCTAAATAATTAAGTTAGCACTTTTTTATGTGTGTGTGTGTGTGTGTGTGTGTGCGGATTTACAACTGACTGATGGACAGACTACATAGGACCAGGGCGGCTAAAGTACACTGGGAGACGCTTGGGAAATTTTACACATTTTTAAGCTGCCTTTACACTTGTCATATAATTATATCCCGAATTATTCGATTGCCAAAACTGTCTAAAAAGGAACTCTGATGAATTAGTACTATTTCATCAAAGAATTCTTAAGTTTATTAATATTTACAGATATACAGAAACTACTAAGAGATAAATAACAAGTGCCAAGGCTGAATAAGAATATTTGAGGATTGAGAAAATTGAGGGAATTAAATAATGTTTACCAAATGAAATTTTGCTAATGAAATGACGTACCATGGATCTCTAGAGATTTTCGTGCAATCGATTAAATTTGGAAATAAACTAGGACGGTTTTACGGTTGAATTGACAAGAATAAAGTCGGCTACTATATTATAGATGGGGAAAACCGTACGTTTTGTCTACTTTGGTCTGAGAAGTCCGTTTCAAATTGCTTAACTTTCTTCATCTAATAAAGAATCCGTGCGTATTTGTGCCCAGCTTTAATTCGAAATTCTAGAACCTCTAGAGACTGCTGGGACCCACCTGATTTGGACATTTTTGAAACAATTTTATTGTTTTTGCTAAATGTTGTACATCTTGATACTTGGTACTTTAGAATTTTCCACTGTATGACATTCTTATCCGACATATCCGGGCTAAAATCAATCCCAAACGAAGTCATAAGTCGATCTTGCCTGGATTTTCTCAAAACAAATACGATAAGGTTTGATGTGAGAACAGATTACCTAATCCCGGAATTCTAGTCTTGATACCGACTTTAGCTCGGGAGGGCTGGACTTTAGCTCGATATAGGATTATTTTAACAACACACGAGCTTTATTATATCTTGTTATTTAAGCTCGATTTGATCCCTCAGTCAGATCCAATTAAGAAGGTCAGATATTGCTTCGCTGCGTCAACAATAAAGAATCAATCAAATATTTAGTTTAACGTTGATCGAAAAGAGTCAAATATTTAACGAATTTGAAAATATTTTTTAAATTTGTGTCCCCAGTGAGCCCAGAAATTGAATCTAACATTCATAGGCTTGAAATCATCGTTATGCTACTTTGCCTAATTCCCGTTTTCGACTTTGCTGCTGGGTTTTCCTTCCAATTCCCACCCACTCCCAATTCACTTCCCAACCACTTACCACTCCATTCCACCCACTTCCTATCCATATCCCACCCACTTCCCACACAGTTTCCACCCACTTCCCGCCCACATCCCACCACCCACTTCCCAAAAAACACCCAACCCACTCACCATTCACTTTTCAACCACTTCCCTCCCATTTCCTAGTGAGCATCCCGGCGGTATTTTCATCACATTTATCACTACAAACCAAGTTTCAAGTCAATGGGGAAAAAAAAACAGTTTTGTTGCATCTAGAATTTTCTGGAAATTTTCACGCCTGAAGAGTGGATTTTCAGACATTGCAAAATCACATTTTAAATTATTTTGTATTCTCCTTAGAAACCGCGATTCAAGTCAATCTGTTGAATAATAGTTTTTTGCACAGAGTTTTGCAGGAATTTTCCGACCCTTGGGTCATATTTTCCAACACCGAAAATCACATCTCAATTTATTTCACTTACAACTTTTGCAAGCCGACTTTCAAGCCAATCGGATAAAAAAGTAGTTTTCTGCGTGCAAAATATTAGGCCATTTTTCCAGTAGGCAGTTTTCCAAAAAAATTGGTACGCAGTTATTGTTGAATTTTTATATAGATCTTTGAAAATGAGTTTGAATCGGATCGAATGATAAACATTCGACAGATCGATTTTATAAATTTTAAAGTCACGGTGTGTCTATTTTATTTTGTGTAACTTGAAAATGAGTTTGGAGCTAATCGCTGGCAACTACACCCATGCAACCTTGACCACCCATTTTCCACCTGGGGGTGGTAAATTTTCCGGAATATTGCTATGCAGTTATTGTTGAGTTCCGAATCCGATCCACTCTATTTCTGAATTCCAAAATCCGATCTTAGTACTCGATTTCGGCATAAGATAAAACTACTGTGAAAAGCCTCAGCTTCCTATCGTTTGTAGTTTAGGCTTTGCGGTGCAGTGACTCAGTCAGGTGGAACTCTTTTATATTTATAGATATTAAAACTCCATTCAAACAATTCAGGATTTGTTTGAGCATCTTTATCTATATAATAGATTACACTTTATTACAAAAGCAAATGCCTTCTGGTCTGCGCGCTTCATACTTATAAATGGTCTGCCACCGAATTGAAAATGGCCAGCGTGGCGAGAGGGGAGAGAGTCAGCCGCCCATGTCTGTAATTTTGTGCAAAAGTATGTATCGGGGAAGGAATTTCCGACCCTTTAAATTATATATATTCTTGATCAGCATCCACAGCCGAGTCTATATAGCCATGACCGTCAGTCTGTCCATATGAACGAAAAGATCTCAGAGAAGGTAAGAGATAGAGGTTTGACATGTATGGGGCATATATGTATTTCTAATACTTGCAGACAGATCAAGTTTATTTTCAATTTTTGCAACGCCCCTCTCTCCCCTCTTTCTGTTCAGAACCGGTTTGCATCCCTGATATAAATAGTAAAAATAGTTTTTTTTATCAATAAATGACATATACGGGGGTGCCACAGAAATCCCTAGAGATTTTGCCGACGGTTGGTTTGTCGAAAAAACCGACGGTGCCATAGAACTTCTAGAGATTTCATGCTCTTATCATCTCAGGGCTGAATCTCTCGCCAATTAATGTCCTTTTTTGGTTATGGGTTTAGTTTAGTTTAAATGAAATTTTTTGCTTGTTTTGTATGTTTTATTATTCATTGAATAATATTTAAAATTTAAGCCATATTCTCCATAAATAAAATGCACAACATAAAAGAATTTGATTTTCCTAATAATTAGTTAAATGCAAATTCAATTTTTAAACTTTTAAAAAATTATTTATTTTTTTTAAACTATCTCTTATAAAAAATAATGTTGCTTACATTTCCAAAATTTAATTTGCTTGTCAAAATTGTTTGGGTGGTAAATTTAGCTAAAACTCCTTTCAAAACACGGGAGGTTTAACCAACCATTTTGGTTGGAAGGGGTTTCTGTGGCACCCCGATATTATGACTTACCAATTGTCTTGTAGATACTAACATCTGCACTCTCACCCAAAGGCCAAAGCCATCTTTAAAAAAAGGTAGGGCAGCATTGCCTAAACGTTTCTTAAATATTTCTTTAATTATATTTTTTCACATTAAATATTTAGATCAAGATGCATTCGATATGAGATGAGAAACAATCCTCAAAATAATGTCTTAAAAATATAGTTGAAAACGTAAGCGTGAATTTTACGAGGCAAAATCTATGATTTAGGGGTCTACGCCCTGCCTACGCCCTGGCTCTAATCAAGCAACAAACTAACTATACTATACTTTATAGCCAATATCATTTTTTAAATCTTCCAAAAAGTTTACCATTATTGAACTTGCTGGTACACAATATGCCCAAATGATTAATTCGTCTAATTGATTCTCTCTTTAATGGATAAGTCACAACACATGTGCAAAGTCTATTTATCAACATTTGCCTAATCTATTAATATGTCAGGAGTCCACTTATTCAGTTGACTTTTACTGCTCGCCAAAATTTAACAGGCGAACTTAACATTATTTTTAAATACAGATTTTTCCTAACTTGTGAATGTACGATTCGATTTTGAGTTATAAAAACGTGAAATATCGGACTTTATGCCAAAATTTTGAACATTTTGACCACTGTGCGCTGGCAATCCATACTAGAGTAGTATCAGGATTTGGTCCCACACCATTCGCTTTAGGCAATTTACAAAAGATCCCTTTTACAGTTTTAAACACATTCGACTTATACAAACTTGTACATCACATTTCGAAGGCTTATAGTCCTACCCTAAATAAGTTTTCAAAATGTTATCATTATAAAGTTTGACTAAAAAGAAGATATGTTGCTGTCCTTAAGTACTGCAATTTCTCTCAGTGTTTAATCGTTGACAGTTTCTGGGTAACACTTAGAACTCAAGAAACTTTACTTTACATATGTTAAAGCTTTATGTCAGAGCTTCCTAGTCTTGTCTCTTCTGTTGTCTTGCTACCCACTCCCTTCCATCCTCATTCCTCACACTCTGGTGTTTCCAATGAAAATATATATCTGTAAGATTTCTGCTTACCCACTATAGGGGACGACGGTTTAAAAGCCAAACCATGCCAAAGACAAAACATGAAGACAATATTTGTTGTTACTTTCGTTGTTTCTGTGGAAGTTTCTTTTGAGCGCACATTACAAATTCAAGGGAATCCAATTTATTGTAGCACACAGCCAAAACTCTGGGGGCTTTATCTAGGGCTATCAAATTTTCTGTTGCGGTTGGGGAGGGGGGAAGACGGGGAAGGTAAATTATATTATTCATACACTTCTTTTTTTGCAGCCCTACCCCATTTTTTGAGACAGCTTCTTCAGTTTATCACTCACACATAAAATGCCAGTTGCATTCTTCTCATGACTCATCCTGCGCATTGGGTACCCTTTTGACTTCTCAGGTTTTGTGATTATTTTTTTTTCTTGTTGCTTCCTTTGTTCGTTCGTCGCAGTTGTTAAGTGTTTTTTATATCACACAGATATCGAAACAGGTATTGACGACTGTAAGCTTCAACTTTTTATGCAAAAAGAAACAAAATAAAAATCGTTCAGCTGTGTGAATTATGGCGATTCTTAAAGACAGCAAATTGCCTTTGAATGTGCATTCATTTTCATTTTGTTGTTGTAAAAGTTGAAATATTTTAGGCTTATTTTTGCAGCGTTCGCTGCTGAGACTTCAAAAGCAGCCGACAAGCATGTGGATGGAAAATTGCTTAAGAAAATTGTTACCTCAATTGGAGCAAATGCCTAGAAAGGGCTAAGAGGGCTTAGGAATTAAAGAAAGTTCCTTTTTCGAAGTAAAACAATTTAAAAATAGAGGAAAGCTAACATCGGCTCGACCTAATAAAGGTTTTGAATGATTTTCATAGAACATTTTCATTTTCGCTTTGAACAATGTTAGTTAAGTAATTTCCCAAGATTACTAATAGATGGCGCCAATTCGTGCGGACAGTTTTTATATAGCATCATATATTCATCCGATTTTAATCAAAATCGTACAAATTGTCCTGAAGCAAAAAAAAACATATCTGAAAAGCGTGAAGATGGTGAAACGAACCATTTGTCGTAAAACGTGGGCTATAATTTTTTACGATTTCGGGCGCACAGGGGGCGTGGGAAAAAATTGACAACAAACTTGATCTACCTGCAATTATAAGAAGTATATGTCCCATACATATCAAACCTCTATCTCTTACCAACTCTGAGATCTCTCGGTTCATACGGAACGGACATGACAATATCGGATATGATTCCTTCTCCCTTTCACATACTTTTGCACAAACTTAATATACTCTGTGTACCTTTGGCACAGATTATACGAAGAGTCCTGTGGCACCGTCTTGTTAAAACCACATGTCAACCAAGTCCAATTCTTTCTTTTTGGGCAAAAAAAGGCGGAAATCATCGCAGGGTAGTTTGCTGACTGTAGCGTCGCTATCTTTATTATTTTTTGAAAATGGGCCACGGGACCAAAAATTGCAGCAAACAGTGCATTTTTCAGGGTGCATTAGCAGCTCTTGAACTGCTTCTTACTGCTCCTTAGACTAAATTCGGCAATTCTGTTTGTTGACGTACACATTAAGCCAAAAAATAAGATTCGTCGCTGATGGAAATTTTTTCGATTTTTTTTTAGTCTATTCATGGTGAAATGTCAAACATTATTGAGGAAGGAAGTGTCCTAGGCCCAATGCTCAACGCCCTCCTAAGTCGTCGACAGAAACGACTTGACGCAGACGACGAGTGGTTACCTACACGCTGAGAAAAGACGATTGGACAGTTTTCCTCCTAGAAGAGCTGTTGGATCACTTTGCAGGACACCGATACCTAGGAGTTTTTCTTGACCTAAGTCATATAAAAGGTCTGGTCAAATCAATACAGCTCAAGGCACAAAATATGAACTTTCCGCTGAAACAAGCTATCACTCAAAAACAAGGTACTCTCTTTTACAAAAGCATAATTTTATTTATGCATAAACACCTGAAAACAAGTGAAACTCACGGCACAAAATTTTTAGACTTGTTCTCGGTCCTGACTTCGATTTATAGAATTTCGTAAAAGTTTTAAATTTGAAGAAATAACTAGAAATAGCTAGCTTATGGCAGAGAAGACACCAATACATATAAAAAATATTTTTAATACCCTGCTGAGTGTTTTTTGAACAAAATCATTTGTACAAACATTCTATTAAACGCGTTTCTTACACCCAAAAAAATTTGTATCAATATCACTCTGATACACGTTGTCTTAAATCGAAACTGAAACTAGTATCATTTTTTTTGTATCAATGCAAACCTAGAAAGTATTATATTGAAACTTCGAATATTTATTTGATGCGCAGAAGTATTAATTTGAAACTAAACAATTTTTGTTTTATTTCGAAAATTCGAAGAATGTATGAATTGTAAAACGAAGCATGCCGAACGTCGCAGCTGGCGATGCTTGACATGTCACATTTAGTGATTTTACTTTTAGTGTAAACAAATGTGTACTTAGTTAAGAGTAAAGGCTATGGAGGACCCTTTCCCAGACGACGTTATAAGCTGAGTATTCATGTCGTTTTTTGAAAATATATGTAAATAACAAATGTAACTCTTTAGACAGGACACACAACAAGCCAGAATGCCTTTGGCCTTTTACCTTTTTAGCGCTTTGCAAGACAACGTACAATGAGAGAGGTGCGAAACCAAGAAAGCTGCAGAACAGTCGTTTTTCGCGTTTTTACT
Source organism: Lordiphosa stackelbergi (assembly GCA_018904235.1). Classification (NCBI taxonomy): domain Eukaryota; kingdom Metazoa; phylum Arthropoda; class Insecta; order Diptera; family Drosophilidae; genus Lordiphosa; species Lordiphosa stackelbergi. The sequence continues at coordinate 10,159 of JAEIFU010003002.1, forward strand.
CAAGGTCTCTGAAGGCGTAAACTGCTACAAGTACGGCAGGGTTCCCCCAGAAGAGAGCGCGAAAATGTGACTATGTCTCCTCTAACACACAGGGAGTATGTTCGTGCCCCAGGGTCTATGGCTGGGGAACTCTGATGTACGGGTTCGAGCAAGAGGCATACCAATATGGTGACTTCTGGTTAAGCAACATTCGCATGGACACGAGGAGAGACAAATGTTTCCACTTAGAGGGTGTCCACACTTGACAAATTCAATTTAATAGTGTAAATAAATTACATTTTCATGGAGTTTGAAATAAAAAAATTTTTATAAAATGTTTTGTTTTAATTTTAATGGCAGATTATAATGAACTGAGTTTATAGTACAAAGATAAGAAACAATATTAAATTAATAAAAGCTAGTATCAAAATGAAACAAAAAGTTTGATAGTTGAATTATTAAATTAATAAGACCTAGTGTCAAATTGATACTTCAAAATTAATACAATAAAGTGTCAACCTGAAACACGTTAGTATCAATTTAGAATCCTCGAAATTTCATGTTAATACTTTCGAAGATGTTAATTTGATACTCGAGTATTAGAGAGAATTCGATACTCAATAGTTTCAAATTGATGTCTAAATTGTGTCGATGTGATGACAACTTTTTTTTGAGTGTAGTATTAAAAGATTGAGTTCTAATACCGAGATACTCAAATGGTTGAAAGAAAATTCCTATAAATACCCAGAACTGTATGAATTTTCAAAAGTAGTATTGGCAGTTCCTTGTACACAATAGAGAGCTGCACGAGTAAATAAAAAAGGAACACACTACTACTCACCGAGTACGATTACAAATAATTATGAATACTACAGAGCTGAACGAGTAAGTAAAATAGTAACATCTTAGTACTCGCCGAGTACGATTACTCGATTAATAAATAATAAAATAATACAAACATCACTCAAATAATATTTAATTTAGTAAATAAAAATTATATTATATTAAAATTATATTCTGCAAATTATATTGGGATCTAAAAAGCGTGGAAATTGAATAATGTTTTTAGCTGTCTTATTACCAGGGAGATCCCCTAGCTGTAAATTATTCATTGAACCTGGCTTCATTTGGGAGTACATTTAGTTCGGCCATCTTACTATTTGAATCCTCTATGGTATTTTTCCGCGATTTTATGATTTGTCAGTCACGGAATGTGGTTTGAAACATTCATTATTATCTTGGCCATGTTCTTTAGCATTGGTCATTCATGGTGTTTATCGCGGTTCAGTATTGTCATAATTAGGTAATGTTGTTTTGTGTGATCATTTGAAACCTTGAAAGACAGTGTCTTGACTATTTAGCGATTTTATTACCATGGAGATTTCTAAGCTGCACATAATGACTAAATATACATATACTTTTAGAAAAAACATAAAATTCGCGATTTTTGAACAAACCTTGCATAATAATTAAAAAACTTGCCTCACTACGATTAAATTTTTAAGACGATGCTACGAGTATTACTCGGAAAATACTCACGAGTAGTAATCGAAAATACTCGTAATCATTCAAACGTTGTACTCAAAAATGAGTACTTTTTACCTATAACCATACGATGCATGAATTACTCGTGCAGCTCTCTAGTACACAAGTACATAGATGTCAAACGCTTATTTTCTGGTAGAAAATTTATAATAAATCAGTTAAGAAACGAATTGGACTCAAAAACTTTAAACGCAATTATAATACTAAGATCAAATCATATGTAATTTTCTTTTGAATTAAAATGAATTCTTAACCGGTTTGAAAGCGGTAAACGAAACGATTGTTTTGTAACCGAATCGAAACCGAAATAAAAACAGATAACCGTAACCGAAAAAATTTGATTTTAATGAGTGTAACCGAAACTCAGTTATTTTTTGTTATCGCTTTAAGTTCAATTCAACACATTCAGCCTGACCTATTAGTATAATATTTTAATTAAAGTATATAAGATCAAAGAAACTACATATAGAAGATACCGCACCTGATACAAACTTTTAATTTTTCGTTTTGTAGCTTCATGGGGGGCACAAACGAGATTACATTTCTAAAACTATATAAAGCCTCCCTTAGTACGGCCACCACTTACGTTCCCACTTGTATGACGCACGTTATTTAATCTCGCACGTTTAGAGTCCCTTACGTAACGACTCATACGCTAGGCACGTGCAACTACGTAACGACGTCGTTCGCCTAATGACAGCATGTCACTTATCGACACTCGTTCGACCATGCCATAGAAAATACACGTCGCATGCATGATATAACGACGCTCTTTCGACAGCTGTTGAGCATAACGTCTCGAAAATGACACCCCACAAACCATTCTCTAATATAATATTTTCGTATTTTTTTTTTTTTTTTATTAATCATTCAATAAACCACACTCCCGTATGTCCTCCACTCTCTGCAAAGGGCCCTTCCTCACCCCGGTGTCCGCTTTTCCTACACTCGTTGCAGACGTTCGCTTAAAGCCTACTTAGTTTCGATTATAATTCACTTCAGCATTATGGCCAATTGAGGTTTACATTTTTACTATAAATGTCAGAGGGTTCAGTGAAGTTGAAGGCTAAATGCTGGTGGTCGGTTGTTCAAATCTTGGTGCTGAACAATTTTGTTTTTTATGTTTCTGTGAAAGGAGCCTTTGCTTTAATTTCAATTCTAGCTTTAGCTTTTGTCTTCGTCTTTGCAGCATTTCGATTTTCTTGTTGGTTATGTGGCTTAAAGAAAATCCAGTTAGTCTCCACTAGAATTCGAACCCGCAACTCAAAAATGCCAATGAGCCAACGCCCATTCCGAAATAAGTATTTGGTTCCTCTTAAATGCAGCTAGAACCACCTATTGGGATTTGATATCAGCTCCCACGAACAAGCATTTGTAATTTCACATGCGTCATCTATAATATCTATAAATCTTTGGTAAAATCCAAAGAAATAGGTTTTCAAGCTGCAGTTAAAGATTTCTCATCTTCATACTATCTTCCTCCTTTATGTAGAAATTCAGCGTTTGGAAAGTCATGACATTAACGTTTAGGCACGAAATAAAAGATTTTACGATTCGACAGTTAAGAAACCTCTGCTGAAGCCTAATCAAAGCTGGCATATGTTAAATACATATTTATCCAGCTTTCTCAAACAGAGATGGGCACCGCGGTTGTTCTAAACCATAAAAAGAGACGAACATTTTCAAATTGTTGTTATTTTCCATCAATATTTGTGTTTGTTGATATGGCTAGTTTCTGCTTTTAAACAAATGCCATTACAGCACCAGTGGCGCCATCTGTGAACAGATAATCAAATTGCCTACTTATCTCTTTCCTGCACACCACAAACTCCCTTGGCAAGAGCCAACCCTCGATTATGTGTGCAATATTTTTAATCAAGCGGAACGTGGGCGTTGCCCAGCAAAGCCCCAAGGGTCCGAGAACCACCCTTCTTAATGCCATCACTTCCTTTTCGGTTTCATCTTTTGCTTTTTCAGTTATTCGACAAAGTCATCGCCATTGCTCTTCAATTGCAGTTGGTCAACGCCCTCAGAAAACCTGACCCTACGTTATCATTTGTGGGGCTTCCTACTTGTATGGCGTGACTGGACAAATGGAGAGAAACTACCTGAGTAACGCCTTCCCCTCAAAAATTGCTTCAATTGCTTTTCACAACTCATTTAAAGTAAGAAAATTCTAAAGCATTTGTGTGTTTTTTTTTCTGCGGAAAATCCCTCAAACAAGTGTCCAAACAACAACAAAAAGTTAATTTATGATGTTAACAATGGGCCCACAAAAGTTTTGTAATGTTTAAGCCCTGGCAATTAAGTGACAAAAATTATCTACTCCCCGGGATCTTTACATGTGGGTCTGCATGAAGGGCTAGTTAGCCCCTTTTTTTTGGCTTTGCGTGTTTAATGACATTATGATTAAAATCATTTTGTGTCAAAAACAATTGTCGCACACACTCACATATGTCAGGAAAAAAAGGACGCAAGGACACTCCCTCATTTGGGGTAAACAATTTCAAGGGTTTTTTTTTTGTTTTGTTTTCGTCTTCCGCTTACAATTAAGGCGCTAATGAGCGTTTCTGTGTTAAACAAAAAGTCTGACAAGGGCACAAGTTTTAAATCAGAAAATGGTAACTTACATTGGATATAAGACCAAGAGTTGAGCTTACCTGAAAATAGAAAGAAAAATTTATAAAATTAAATCAAAGAATTGTTTGCAAATTTCTTAAATATCAAATAAATTTTTTGGTATTTTGTTTGATAACAACTGGCAATAGTTTTTGGTGGAATCAGTTGCTTAAGCAAGCTAATATTCAAAAAGTAAGCATTTTATCATTTGGCCGTGTAGTGAAAAGAAATTTCTGTTTAAATTCAGTTTACAGTTCTTAAAGCTCTTCCACATCCCAGTCTGAGTCTTTGTCCTCCATCTAAACCAAAACGAATCGACAGCCACCAAAAAACTTCACGCGCTGTTATCAACACGCGATTTTTGGCACTTTTTTTATGAGAATGCCATCAACCGAGTCGACAACGTTGCCGGCGACTATCATGCTGAGTCCTGGTTCTCATCCTCAAGCTGTCGTCGTCGTCGTTGTCGTTGGTGTCTCATTTTCATGGGCCATTTACGTAGACAAAGATGCGCGGCATGTTTATGTATCCGTAAGATACATTTTAGGTTGGGTTTTGCTTTTTATTTTGTTGTGTTGTTGTTTTGTTATGTCTGTTGTCTCCGCTGCACTCTATATATAGACAGCAATACCGGTTCTGGGCAAAAGTTTTCAAGTTAAGCCAAGAAGATTCCTAAAATTTCTTTAATTAAAAGACAACTTAAATTTTAGGCCCCCAAAGTTCAACGACTTAAACAGAATATTCATAATAAGCAAATATTTTTGTATTTACTTAACTTTTACTCGCTTAAGGCCTTATCAAATGTTTGCCAAGAACTAAAACCCAAATCAAACATTGAGTTGTATGCAGGAAGCCAAGCCCTACACCATTCTTATCAACAGAAGTTGCATAAGTTCTTATCAATAAAAATATATATTGTATATTCTTGGAATATGGAATGGAAATTGTAATTTATGTACAAAAAGCAAAAAGTTATCAATATATTACACATTTGGTTTATTGGGCAACTCCCTCAATGACAAAGACCCCGGCGACCTGATAACCTCATTTTAAAAGACATTAACCGACTTAACTGTGGGTTTATAATATTAGTTATTGTTTGTTTAGTAGATAAACAAATAGAAACTGAAAAGGGGTGAAGAAAGAAAGCAAAAATTGATTATTTAAAAAACATATAAAAACTATTTTAAAGTAAAGACCTAGAAACAACGCTCTACAGACAAGTTTATCATTTGTTGTTTATCATTATGCAAACCTTGCATAACCTCGATCCGGCTACACTTGCTAATTACACATTAGAATGCTCGGTCAATCAGCAACCAGTATAAATTGTTACAAATTGTTCTACAATTTCTTCTCATGATGTAAACTAGAAGCGGATCGGTCTAAGTAAAAATTCTTGTAAGCAAAGATAGTTATTTGCAAACAATAAACAAAGCTAATTATACTCTGTACCAAAGGTAAGGTATGTAGAAGGAATCACTTCCGACCCTATAAAGTATCCGTCTATCCGTCTGTATGAACGCACAGATATCAGAGATGGTAAGAAATAAAGGTTTGATTTGAATGGGACATTTGGGTCATTCTTTTTCAAATCGAACGGTCTCAAAATTCAACATTTTTGTTTCAATAATCAAAACGCCAGCATTAAAATCAACAATTTTTCTAAATTAAACCCACTTTTCGACCGATGGTTCCTATGGCAGCTATAAGATATAGTCATCCGATTTTGACCAAAACTTGCAAATCTGTGTGAAAGCATCTAATATAAATAAACGCTGAGTTGGGAGTCGTGAACATTAAAAACAAAAAAGTTTTTCTCACTAAAACCTCCTTTTCGACCGATAGTTCCTATGGCAGCTATAAGATATACTCTTCCGATCTATTAGCAGTGTGCAGTAAAAAGAAGACTCTGTGCAAAGTTTGAGCTTGATAGCTTTAATATTTCTATGCGTTGCAAACTTCTGGGCAAAATTATACAGTCCTGTTCCGAATTCCGAACGTTTTCAAAAAGTAAAAACGAAACGAAAACGAACGTTTCTCACTTTGCTGTTCCCGATTCCGAACGATTTGGTTACGTTTTTGACTTTTCGAACTCGGTTTCGAAGTCGCTTTCATAAATCTATATGTGATGCTGATCAAGAATATATATACTCTATATGTTGGATGATGTCCGTCTGCAACACATTTGTACCTTTTAAAAGTGAAATGCCAAATGAGAAACTTGTGAAGGCAAGTAATGTGTATTTAATAAATTAAGCCACAATGTCTAAGCGATACAATCGACTCTAATATACACATATATGTATGCATGTTTGCACAAAGCCGCGGCGGCTCCGAAATAATTTAATCCTTATACATATTTTCCAGATTTAGTAGCTGTGTTCTCCATTTGTATCCAATAAATAAGGGAAAAACTTATGTTAGAAATATGCACAAAAATAAATAAGTTCCGTAAAAATGTAAATATTTTGTAAATTTACAAAAAGTCTTGAATTCTTTAAATAAATATTTATATATTTTATATAAACATATGTGTATGTATATATAGATCAGAATAAAGTTATTTTAGGAGTCAAATTAATTCCGAATATCGGGCGCCAGAAGAAGTCAATCTCAGGCGGTCTAGTATGCTATCTCGAATGGAAAAAAATGAGTTCGAAAAGAAGGATCAGTTTAAACCCGACAAGGCAAAAACCGGGAACAAAATGTTGATCTCTGACGGGCTCAATTCATTATTAATCCCGTTTTGAATTGAGTTCATCCCAAATGGTTAAATTTTTTGGTTTAGTGTATATAGATATCTATGACTATAATAATTCCAAAAAAGAGTTCTAGTTAAATTGTGGCTCCTGAATTCTAACTTAAGCTCCGAAAGGGAGAAGAAGCCTTATTGTAGGTGTTATACAACCCTGTTTCGGTTTTCACTGTCGACTAGATTTATCGAATTCTAATGTTGTTTAGTAGCTATTGTAAAGAATTGACTAAATTCGTCGAACTAAAAGTAGTTAAAAGTGTAAGGTTTATAGCGATTGCATTGAATTTAAGAAAGTCGGTCATGCCCGACTGTAATATACTCTGTACCGAGTAGCAGCTGAAAGCAGCACTGCTTCTGCACTACGGCAGCGAACTCTCTTTTGGTCATACCTTGAGTATTGTTCATCATAGTTGGCTCCACTACTTCTTTTGACCAATGTTTGTTTAGGGATTTTAAAACTGATCGAATAGATGGCGCCACTACTGTGACCATTAGGAAACCCAGCAAGCCATCGCTGCGGCAGCGAACTTTCTTTTGGTCATAACTTGAATATAGTTCATCCTTCAGCTGACTTCAGCTTCGTAAAAACTGTCAAAGTTAAAGCTGCGAGATTTTATCCATAGAAAACAGACAGAAATACTGTTGGGTGGTCGCTTAAAAGCTGCAAACATTCAAGCTGCAACTCAGTTTCATTAGTGAAAGCATAAAACTCATAGATTGTTATCCTTTCTGAGTGCTTTTGGCGATACCTTGCAACCATTGAAGTATAAATAGCTGACTTGTGTTATAAAAGCTGCAGGTTTGGTATGAATTCTTGCTACAGGTTTCCGCAGCTTTGACTATGTTGCGCCTAGAGTGAGTAGGCTGTTAGGTGAAAGAAAAAACTAACTTAGTGACCCAAGGCACTCTTGGATCTTTAAGCAAAAAACATTTGATAATTCGGTTAATTTAAAGAGACTAGTTTCCGTTTCTTTTATTTTCCAATTCAAATTATTATCGATCCTCATTTTTTCTCAAAGAAAGGTCAGGTAGATTTAGTAGATAGATTAGTAGGTCCGAAACTAAACGAGTCTGCAGGGCTTGGATCCGGAATGTAATAATATGATATTTATTTTTTTTTTTGTAATAATATGATATTTTGTGGGAAAATTTTTTAGAAACCCCCAAGTATCAAACTCATAATGCTTAGAACTAATACTTATCTTAAGCATCAAATATGTAGTAATTTGACTAGCATAACTAATCCAGCATATGTTCATCGCTTTAAACCAAATTGTTAGCTTGCATGCATTGGGTCTGCTATTTCGATTGGAAAACGTTTTAACGTTCAACTCACATTAAAGTGAATTAATTTGTATACATTCAAAAACTCGCTCTAAATCGATTATAATAACACATTAAGAAGTATTCAATATGCCACTCTTGATCCTTCTGTTTCTCCCTCATCGTTTCATCATATTTAGTTGCATAATTTATGCAAATTACCCAACCACCCCCTTATCCTTGTGGCCACAAAAACCCAAATGGTATTCTAATGTTGGCCACCAAAATCAAAATCATATTATGCACGAGAAAAAAATCGTAGTTTAGCCTGTGGCTCTGTGAAAACATCAACCGAAACAGAAATGTTGGAAAATTTTCATTAATTATAACGTCAGTCGTTGGTCGTTGGTCTGGACTCGACTATGCAGCTGAAATAACAGCAACAACATCAACAACTGCAGCTGTAAAGCCAACAAGCCGACCAGCCTGTCCAGACAGGCGTCCAAAACCAACTGACGGCCATGGCAGGCCGTGTTTTTTCCTTCATTTTGTGTGTGCGTTTTTTTTTTTTTTGCATTTGCATTTGCAGTCAGCGAAAATTAGTCATTAACTTTTTAAGCATCGACTGGACAAACATGGCGTATGAGTGATGTGCATGTGCGGTTTATCCGACCCCTCCTGGTGTGCTGATAAGCCCGACACAGCTCGACAGTCGAACTCAATTCTGTGGCGCATGTGGCAATTATGTTGCAGAGGCAATTGCCAAATGGGAGTTGGTTGACTGGGTGGGGGTCTAGGGGTCTAGGGGATGCAAGTGCGTTAGAGGATGGTGATGATGATGAGATGCACTTGACGGTTTGACGGTGATCGCTGTGGGCTATCATTACGTTTATTGGATGGAAAATGAGACCAACTTGTTAGGGGAAAAAAAGAGCAGTGAAGTTTTCATTTATTTTACAATATGGCAGAGTGAGTGGAAGTTTATGCTCAAACGAGCTATATAATCGACGGGTTTTGATATTTTTCTTTAAAACCATCATTCCGAGAGAGTTGGTAATCAAGAATAAGTTTACATTTTAAGCGATTCAAGCTGATTCGAAACCCTTTTATTTCCTATACACCAAAATTGAAATTAAAAGCTGGAGTTACTACTTTTGAATCTGAATCACTTTTAAATCAGTTCAAACCGTTTTCAATTGGACTTTAAGTCGGGTTACATATCTAGCTCCAACCTACACACTGAATTTCAATCTTGAATAGTTTCACAGATATGGCTCGAACACCTATTCCCGCTAAGCTGAATGGGTTCAATACATCTAAAAATGTAAAATTGATATATCTCTTCTATCAACTTGTCGATTTCAATAATCACTAAATTTAACAGCTGTTGTTAATTAAGTGGAGTTTCCAGCAGGGTGGAGGGGGTGGAAAGAGGAGGAAAAGTGGGGGAAAGTGGTGGAAAGTGGAAGGAAAGTGAAGGGAAAGTGTGGGTGACTTAACAGTGACCTGACAGTGACTAAACATTGACTAAACAGTGACTTGACAGTGACTAAACAGTGACTCAAATGTGACTGAAGAGAGACTTGACAGTGACTTGACTGTGACTAAACAGTGACTCAACAGTGACTTGACGTGACAACAGTGACTTGAAAGTGACGAAACAGTGACTTAACAGTGACTAAACAGTGACTTGATAGAGACTTGGCAGTGACTAAACATTGACTTAACAGTGACTTGACAGTGACTGAAGAGAGACTTGACAGTGACTTGACTGTGACTCAACAGCAGAGGTCGCATAAAACGGTCCCCCGTTTGCCTGTGTCAGAAAACGACCGCTTTCGCGCGATCACATTTAATAAAGGTCGGTAACCAACCGTCAACTACGCTCTCTGTTCTCTTTGGTTGTGAGAGGGGGGGAAACACATTTATTGTAAATTTTTCTGTCAGGTCTGGCTCGGGCCCTTTTGCAAAATTCACGCATTCAAAAGGTCTTTTTGTATGTATGCATCGTTGTGTAAGCATACAACAACAACAATATGAATGTGTGCGAAAACTATATACCTTCTCTCTTTCTTTCTCACGCTGTCTCGCTCTCTGTTTATGCTTAACTCTGGCGCCCTTGAGTCTGCAACCGAAGAAACAACCTTTTTAAAGTTCGGTCTTCTGAAGACCGCATTTGATGGATTGACTGAATTGGGCCTGAATGGGGTTGCTCTCAGACCGATCGGTGCTGTGTGTTCAACCACGGCCACCGAGCAGTGAGCGAAATCGCTGCTTAAATTCGGTTGAGGGAAGACCGAGCCCGTTTTGTTTTTTTGGTCAGTGACGTGAGCAGAGCTAACTGAACATTGGGTTGAGAGTTATTTGCGAGCTATGCTCAACAGTGACTTGACGTGACAACAGTGACTTGAAAGTGAGTAAACAGTGACTTGATAGAGACTTGGCAGTGACTTAACAGTGACTCAACAGTGACTTGACGTGACAACAGTGTCTTGAAAGTGACTAAACGGTGACTTGACAGAGAATTTACAGTGACTTAATAGTGACTTGACAGTCACTAAACAGAGTCTTGACAGTGACTATACACTGGTTGAACAGTGACTTAAAAGTGATTAAGCAGTGACTTGATAGTGACTTAACAGTGACTTAACAGTGACGTGACAGTGACTTAACAGAAAAGAAGGCCTGTTTTCTTCCTTTGAAAGATTGTCATTGCTGATTTGTATACCATTGAGATACTTTAGATTTTGAGGTTTAGCCCTTAAATTAAGCATAATTTTTCACATCAAAGCCTCGTGAGTGTTAACGACACTCACATCTTTTTTTTTTGTTAGAGCAACGAACGCTACCACATCAGCATCCAGAAGACTTATCATTAAAACAGCTTCTAATTCTCATAGCTCTGTTATCGAAATCAGAATGCGTTGTTGATACAAGTCTGGCAACTGTTAAACGCATTATTCGGACAGCCAAAGAAAACACTAAAAGTAAGAAAAACACAATCCAATGATGTTTGAAAATTGTAATTTTTCTTTTCCCGGGTTTTTATTGAGATTATTTTATTTTTTTTTAGGGGGGGTAATTTGGGGTTATATCATTTTTTTTTTCCCCCCCGAAAATTTTATTTTTTATTCTATTTTTCCACCTTGGTGTTGTGGTGTTATTTTTTTTTTTTTGTTATGTTTGTGGATTTTGTGCAATTTTTAAAATAATTATTTTTTTTTTAAAATATATTTTTTTTTTTTTTTTTTTTTTTTACCAAAACACCCCCCCCCCACCCCAAACCTCCAAAAAAAATAGTACAGGGTTGTCCATATTCGACGGACCCATCTGGCAACGCCATAACTTTTGACAGAGATGTCAGATCTCTTAATGACATACCGCGTTTGACGCGTCAGTCCAAGCAGATTTTTACCATGGAACAATACACGCCACGCGAGCGCTCTGAAATAGTTGAAATTTACATTCAACAGAACAAGTCAATTGTGAAAACTCAACGTGCTTTTAAAAAATTTAAAAAATGTATTAAAAATGTATGAATGGGACCGTAAATAAGCAAAATTGCCGTATTTACGCCACTGAAAATCCTCAGGAGATTCAAGAAGTGCCTCTTCATGACGAAAAAGTCACAGTTTGGTGCGGCGTTAGTGCGAAAACGGTCATTGGGCCGTTTTTCTTCCAAAATGAAAATGGCCATGCTGTTACCATCAACCAGGAGCGTTATCGCGACATGATGACCAATTTTGTGATGCCAATTATTCGTCGAAGCGTATGAGGCAGTTCTGGTTTCAACAAGACGGCGCTCCACCGCACACAAGTCGCATAACAATCGATTTTCTGAAGAAATTGTTTCCGGGCCGTTTGATGTCGAAAAGTGGTGATTTGGACTGGCCACCGCGTTCGCCCGATTTGACGCCGCCTGACTTCTTCTTGTGGGGATATTTGAAGTCAAAGGTTTACGTTAACAAGCCAAGGACCGTAGAAGAGCTCAAGGACAACATTCGTGAAGAAATAGCCGCTATTCCGGCCGAAATGTTGGCGAAATCGATGGAAAATGCTGCAAAAAGGGCACAATACGCCATCAACGCCAGAGGCGGCCATTTGAAAGATATCATATTCAAAAATTGATGTAAACAAATCTACTTGGAACAAATTAAATGATTAAGATTGCCAACCGCCAAATTTTTTATTTTTTTTTCTTTGATTTTTAAAAAAAAACATGGGTCCGTCGAATATGGGCAACCCTGTAAAAACAATCACAAAATAAAATTATTTGGGGGCCCCCCCCCCCCCCCCCAGACCTTAATATTATCAAGAATATTTTGGGACTTCTTTTCGGAAAAGTATATGAGGGGGGAGAAGACCATTTGACAATTCTGCGACCATAATTTGGACCATTAAAAAAGACTGGTCAGCAATTTCGATTAAGGGGGGCATGGTTAAAAATTTTTTTTTCATTTTTTTTCTGAATGAAAAATATGTCGAGAATATTGTGCACAAATTTGAAGTCAATACGAGTAAAACTAACGTAGTTACAACGTTTCAAACGACCGGCCGTGCTACCTGATTGCTACCGTATTAAAAACTTTAAATCGATTTTCCCGAAAACGTCTTTTTGAAGTTCGTGTACATCAGAACTCAAAATCTTCTGAACCGATCCAAAAAAGTTTTTAATAACAAATTAACCTCGATTGTTTTTAGCTTGAATCGCGTTTTTCACTTCGAAGTGCTGTAAAAAATAGAAAAAAAAATAATAATAACTCTTCCTTATTACCTCGAGAAATACATCTCCTTTAAAATGCATATCAACTTTTTTGGATCGGTTCAGTAGAATTTGAGTTCTGATGTACACCGCAAAAACATTTTTTTTTTTCAAGGCACCTCTGGAGAATCACCGTCACCGGCTTATTTATCAATATTTTTCTTTGAAAATTTATTCTGACATACTTCAAAAGTTGTACAATAATAACTTTATTAAAGTTTAATAAAATTATACCCCCTCTTAAAGTTATTGGGAAATGTTCAAATATTTGCCATATCGAAAGTATGAAGTTATTTTGAACACAGGAGGCTGTACCAAATACTAAAATATTCATAAATATCCAATTTTTAAGTTAGAAATAATAACAACTGTGAATTATTACTTTGTATAATTTTTCTTTAATTTCAAGTTTATGAACCTTAAAATGTACATATGATGCAAGGAAAACTATAAGTTCACAGTGATACCCTTTTATAAAATGAGTTTTGTAGTAAAACCCGCATAGCAAAAAAAAATAAATATTTGGAAATGGGTTTTAGTGTCTGCGAATTGTAGTTGGCGTTGACTTGGTCTGAAGTCATGACTTTTGACAAAAAGGCATTATCAATGAAAAAAAATTTGTTAATATTCATAAGCAAGACAGTATGTAAATAATATTTACAAGAGGCTATTATGATACTTTTTAAGTAAGGCGTCACACGAACTGAACTGAAGTGCTGCGCATCACGGTTGCGGCCGTTACTACACATAGTATATTCATACGTTACTGCTTATAAATAGACTATAGTCCATTTGATCATTTCAAAACTTTAACGGATCGATAAGTAATGCGCATTACTATTTATGTCTGGAATGCGGAATGACGGACATGGCTCTGTAGACTTGTCGGATCAAGAATATATCTACTCTTTAGATCAGTTAAGCTTTCTTCTCCTTGCAACATTTAAACAAACGCATTATACATTTTGTACCTTTGGTAAAGAGTATAAAAAAACACCCCTTTTTGTGTGAGAAATTAAAAATGGAAGTTTGTAGTTAATTTGGCTTTCATTTATTTAATTATGCAAGAAAGAGATAATTTGAAAACAAAATTGGATCGATTGTACTATGGTTCTTGCAATGGGCCATATGGCCTCTGGAAGGATCTTCTTGAAATGGACTGTCGCTCTCAGGGTTTCAATACAAAAACTTCCTGTAACTTCTGCAGCCTACACATCTTACCGGGGCTTAAGAACGTCTTGACCTCGAAAATATTATGCTGATTTTTTGAAAATTGTTCCTTTCGCTCTCGAAATACCGTATGTTGAAAAAGTTAAAGAACTTTGTTTGAGGCCTCTCATGGTCCATGCTTATTTCAGCCTGCAAGCCACACTTGAACTTTCCGAAATAGAGAGTCTTCAACATTTTGTCCCAAATTATAGTGTGGACAAACAGATCCTTTCGATGAAAACGGACTCGCCTCGTCGACATTTGTTCTTGAATTCCCAACTAGAAATACATTCGTGCTCTATATTTACTTGTCAATCAAATAAAATCAAATTTTACAATTTTTAAAATGATACGAAGAATTCGTTGACGGAATTTTGAAAAGGTCGTATACGTTATTTTTGTGGAAACTTTAAAGGCTTTTCGCAGAGGTTGAATCTAAAACTAAAATGATATGGAGCGGAGTATTCGTTTGCGTGATTACACTTATAGGAAATAGAAGCGGTACAAAACGCCAGCACTTCGCTTAGATTTTATGAAGTTAAGACGTTCCGTGGTCAAGCAAATTGCAACTGCTAAGAGAATTTACTATCATTCACACCTCAACCGTGCAATAGAATCTGGACAAACCTGGCGGGAGCTTAAAAAATTAGGTATAGGCAGACAACGACCACAGCTTAGTAGTGACATTGATATTAATGAGCTAAAAACAAAAATTTATACAAGCCACCGTACCTGCACCAATAGAAAATAAGTACCTGTCTGTGGAATTTCGCTGTGATAATAGTTTTAGTTTTATGTGCGTACGTCCTTGTGATGTTTTAGAATGTATTTTGCTAGTCAAATCGGACGCCGAGGGACTTGATAACTTGAATCCCAGATTTCTAAAAATTCTTTTGCCACTCCTTCTCAATTATATCACCCATATTTTCAATACAGCACTAACCACATCAGCCTACCCATATATTTGGAAAATCGGCAAAGTACTTCCTATACCCAAAACAAATAACGAGTTTAGACCGATAACAATTCTACCTTTTCTCTCTAAAGCGTTTGAGCACATTATGGCTAAGCAGATGAAACTGTTTTTTGTTAGCAACTGCCTTCTGAGCCAGGTGCAATCTGGTTTCCGAAAGAACCATGGTTACAAATATAGTCGATAGTCACGTAACACTATTGGCGTTATTAGATTTTAGCAAAGCTTTTGATACTGTCGACTATACTATTCTTTGCACTAAATTAAGAAAGCTATATAATTTTCTACAACCGCCACAAAACTATTAAATTCTTACTTAACTGGTCGACAGCAAGCCGTGGTTCTGGGAAACTGCTCATCCGAAATGGTCTCAACTACACGTGGTGTCCCCCAAGGCTCTGTCCTTGGTCCATTTCTGTTCTCTGTTTATATCAATGATCTTCCTGATAACTTGACCAATTGTGCAGTCCATATGTATGCTGATGACGTGCAACTATATGTAAGTCGACCGTTAAACGATATTCCGTAGTGTCTGACTGGGCCAAAGCTAGTCCAAATGTCTAGTAGTTTATAAAAAATTTGTAGACGTTAGACAGCTGCCTAACCTAACTATTAATGACTCAGTTATTGAATATGTCAAGCTACAAATCTAGGTATAGTCCTTAATGGTACTCTTTCGTGCAGCAACTATATAGCAAATGCAACTGGGAAGTTACATGGTTCTCTTAGGCAGCTGTCGTTATCTCAGAAGTTTATACCTGAAAATCTAAGAATGCTTGGTGGCAAAACCGCCTTGATTCCAGTCTTATCCTACGGTATCGAAATTTTCGGCAGCTGTGACTCGCGCAGTATGCAAAGACTTAATGTAGCGTTTAATTCGATAGCGAGATACATCTTTAACCGTCGACGTACTGACCACATTTCCATATTTGCATACAAAATTTTTTAACTTGACTTTTGAATCATGGATAAAACTAAAAACTCTCATCCTTCTCTTCCTTCACAAAATATTTTTACGTGTCAGCCGAAATATCTTTTTGACAAACTTAAATTCGCATCATCTTCGAGAACTAAAAATTTAATAACTACGCGGATTAAATTAGCTGGTGCAGAGACATATTTTAATATTTATGCTGCTCGCTGCTGGAATGAACTCCCTTATTAATTAAAAGACACTCGTAACGCAACGCACTTTAAAAAAAAAAAAAAAAAAAAAAAAATTAACTTTTGTAACTTTTCAATGTGTTAACTTGTTAAAAATGCCTATTTATATACGTAGCCAGTAAGTTAGGGAATACTAGTCTTATATACATTACAACTTTATACTGTGTGACCAATGCTAGTTTATAAGATTCTGTCTTATTGTATTGGGAAATAATATATCTAAATCTAAAATCTAAAATTTATTTTATTTTTTATACACACGCTATCATTCATTATCATTCATTATTGAACCTATTCAGTTGAACATAGAAATTTTTTTTTTGTTTTGGAAAAAACTATTTTTTAATTTTACTTTTCGTCGAGACTGCGAACAATCTATTAAAATTATTCTACGCAACAATAAATATTTCATATTTAAATATTTGGAATGTGTTGAACCCATTCAGGTGAGCAGGAGTGTATGTTTTGAACCATTAGAAAATCTAGTGGCCCGTTGAGGTCTCGCAGCTTGGCCTGATCTCCAGCAAAATACCCTTTCTTTCAACTTTAGTAGACTTTATCTAACAAAGTGTAAGAAAGACTCATAACATTTCATTTCGATTCTCAAAATTTTACATAGCTTTTTCTTGCTTGTGTAAATTCTTTTCACTTTTTCCTACCTTTGCTCATTTTACATTCTGTTTTTCATTGCCTCAAGCGAACTTGACATTGACCTTGACTTCATGTGCGTTCTACTTCGGCACTCGACCGAGACACCCAAACAGATCGAAAAGCAAACTAAGAAGCTTTAAAAATCAAAAGTCTAACTAAATAGACAAATCGAATTGCAAAAGCAAAAGCAGAAAAGCAAAAAATCACTGAACTAATTTAACAATAAAGAAAAAAACAGTAAAAACGGAAGCAGACACTGAAAACAAAGGCCAGTTCGACAGAGGGGGAAGCCGAACAAGCTATTATAATCGGCTTAAAAAAAACTAACCATCCGTTTGACATTTGTCAATTGAAATTGAAATTGAAATTCAGATTTCTTGTAAATTGTGTGCAAATGTAACAATTGGAAATTTATTTTCGGCTGCTTTTGTATTTGCGCGTGAAATTAGTTTGCATGCGATGCGGGTTTACATAAAGCAGTTTAATTACCAATATTCAATACAACTGTTTGAACAAATCAATTAATTTACAATAAATATTTGAACAAAATTTGGTGTGGAATCAATGGAACAGAAAGAAGGCAAAGTATTTAATTACCTAGAATATAATTATGTTCTTGAACGGGTA
The DNA here is from genome assembly GCA_018904235.1 of Lordiphosa stackelbergi. Classification (NCBI taxonomy): domain Eukaryota; kingdom Metazoa; phylum Arthropoda; class Insecta; order Diptera; family Drosophilidae; genus Lordiphosa; species Lordiphosa stackelbergi. The sequence continues at coordinate 27,709 of JAEIFU010003002.1, forward strand.
GCAAATAAAATATCTAGACAAAATTGATTTTAACAACAGCTTTGCCATTAAATTATCATTAAATTATTGCCCCCCTCCCCTCCTCCACCCCTCTACGATTTTCACACGCTTTACGATTGTTCGACGGCAATTAACACAATAAAAGAAGAAAAAAACTTTCAATAAAAAGTATAGTTGGTTGAGACCGGGTGTGCTCGACTATGCTTAGCATAGTCGACCTTAACTTAGCACAAGAAATTCATTAATTAAAGTGGTAAAACGTAAATTGTTGATGATCATTAGACATCGGATTTTTAAAGGATTAAGCTAGGTAAATTCTGATGACACCAAGATTCTTTTCATTAAAAATAGAGTTGATATGCGATATGCACTTTTTTTATTTGCCAGAAATACATATGCGCAAAAAATAAGCAAAATATGCAAAAATGTTCTATGTTAAACAAATCTTAAAACAATATTAAAGTGATTCAGAGGGTGGTTGGTATTAGAGTTGGAAATTTTAGTTCATTTTAATGACCTAGTTCAGTAGTTCAATTTTTCATGAACTATAGTTCATTATTTGAACTATATCACTAAATCACTTTTACGAAGACAATAAGGTATTGTTGAGGAAAATCATGTCACACGTACCGATGATGGATCAAATTGAGTAGAAGAACTAACAGTCACATTTGAGTATTTTGTGTGTACAAAAAATAAACTTGTATTTTTCTTCGTCGTTTGGTCACTTTATGAAGAAGCGAAAAGCCAGAAACAAAAAAAAATCAAGAACAGAACAAAAGTCGAAGCAAGCGAAATTTATTTTTAATTAATCACGAAAATACCACATTTTTTTCCACTAAATTGCTCACAGCTCCTGTGTTTGTTCATAGATTTGGATAATCGTTATCTGGTATTTTCTTCGTAGAAAGAGCGATTCTTTAGAGAAAAATAATATTTTTTTTTTTTTTGAGATTTTTCCACAGGCGTTCCGAGTTCAAAAAATGAAATTTTTCGCATTTACGAGCAAAAAACGATCTTTTTGAAATAATTTTTGAATTGTTGTAGTCAAACTACCAAGCCGTATTAAAAATATGATACGCGATTACTGGCAGTTTAATATTTTTATACCCGTTACTCATGAAAAACATGTTTAACAGTGTTCCCGCGTTCCTTAGTGTGACCATCCAAAAAGTATGCAAATTTTTTTTAGGGTGGTATGGGAGGGCTTAACACTTTTGCTTATAATCCTGAGAACCGATTCTTCGATCTTTATCATTTATTTGGCAAATCGATTTATATTGCTAATTACAAACTATCTCTAGAAAGTACGAATCCTCTATCTTTAAAACTGTAGGAGATATAACGTTTTTCCAAATTGGTGGGGCGAGAGGGGGCGTGACCAAATTTGTGCCAAACTGATCTGCGTGCTGATAAAAGAAGCATTTGTCTATACATGTCAAACTCTCTATCTTTACCATCTCCTGAGATCTAGGTGTTCATACAGACATCTCGACGGACGGACGGACGGACGGACGGACAGACGGACAAGGCTAAATCGACTCGGCTGTTGATGCTGATCAAGAATACATATACATTATATTGTCGGAAATGATTTCTTCTGCCTGTTACATACATTTGCACGACTTTAGTATACCCTTTTTACTCTACGAGTAACGGGTATAATTAAAACAAGTGAGAAAGTCGGTCAAGCCCGACTTTAATATACTCTGTACCTCTCTCTTCTCCACTTCCTCTCCCCTCTCTCTCTCTCTCTCACTTTTTTTCTCTATCTCTCTCTCTCTCTCTCTCTCTAAGATTGTATATGTTGGTTGTGAAAGGGTGGGTGGTGTGTGGCGGGGGGGTGGCGGAGAGGATATTCTTATTTGCTCATAACTCTAGAACCGTTCACCCGATCTTTATCATTTCTTCGGCAAACCGATACATTTTGCTAATTACTAACTATCTCTTAGAAAGTACAAATCCTCTATCTCAAAACTGTAGGAGATATAACGTTTTTTCCAAATTGCGGAAGCGGGAGGGGGCGTGGCAAAAATTTGAAATAAACTTGATCTGCGTGCAAGTAAAAGAAGCATTTGTCCAATACATGTCAAACCTCTATCTCTTACCATCTCTGAGATCTTGTTTGGTCATACGGACGGAAGACGGACGGACGGACGCGCGGACAGACGGACAGACGACAAGGGGCTAAATCGACTCGGTTGTTGATGCTGATCAAGAAATATATACTTTATATGGTCGGAAATGATTTCTCCCCTCGTTATTTTTTTTTATTTTGGTCATTCAGCTTCGACTCCAGGTTAGAGTATATTTTGTTCGGACTCTTACCGAGTAATATATCGGTGTTAGGCCCAATAGTTTAACCTCTTCTTTAGGGCCTCCTCATTTATTTAAATAAATTTAAAAGCAAATAAAAGGACTTGAAAGCCATTGGTAATATTTTGGGGTTAAAATTTTAAAAAAAATTAATTCAAACATATTTATAAGTTAGTTCCCGAATTTCCTATTATTAACCTTAAATTTGTTGTAATCGTTATGAGCAAACAGAAACTCTTAGCTTTTCCTTTTTTTACTTCTTACAATTTTACTTCATTTCAACAAAAATTAATATTTAATATTATAAAATAGAAAAGTTTTAGTATAAAATAGTTTTAAGTCTCACGGAGCGACTTTTGGAATCATTAGACAGATTTGAAAAAGCATTAGAATGACAGCTCTAGAACGATTGAACCCTTCCGAAAAAACGGTCAATGTTTAACTCAACATGAACTACCGGACAACCCATAAGCGGGTCTAGTGTGAGCATAACATTAGGACAAGGCTGCATTTGGCACCACTGATGTGAGCCACTTGAGATGGGTTGGGTAAAATATATTTTTGAAATATTTTCTTAAAATATGCGAGTATTATAAGACTACTGAGACTACTTACTGACTTACAATGTTTAAACCAACGTATCTGAAAAGATTTCCTCGAATCTCATATACCCTTTTTCGATTGTAAATAATGGGTAAACATAAAAAGCAACGCTCTTGGCAAGTAGCATAATTACTATAACGTAGACGACCCCAAACGCTAGCTTTTCGATTGAGTAATTGACAATTTTGCTTATGATTACATTTAATTGTTTTCCATTTTGATACACTACAAAAATAAGGAAAATTACATTTTGACAGAAATCTGACAGAAACGACTGAGAGTAAAACTATCAATCGGATTATGGTCTAACGCAATAATACCAAATAAATATACCAAAAAAGTCAATACAATACAAAGTAAAATCTCCCTGTTTTCAGGTAGTCAGCTTAAAATTTGTAGTTTTAAAATTAAAACAGGCAGAAGGAATCATTTCCTACCGTATGAAGTATATGTATAGTAGTATAGCCAAGTCGATAAAGCCAAGTCCGTCTTTCCGCTCGTCTGTCTCTATGAGCACCTAGATCTCAGAGACTAGAAGAGCTAAAGGAACAAAATTTTAAATATGGACCCTCTCCGCAGATGAAGTATATTTAAAATTAAAAAAAAAAAACAAATTTCTAAATTTTTAACATTTTTTATTGTACAACAGAACTCGAGTTGCCTTTTGGTTAAGAAAAATGTTTTAGAAAAGCTTTCCATAATATTTAAAAATTATTTTCTCAAATTAAGAACGAATCATTTGAGGGCGGATTTCCTAGAAGTTTTTCTAATTTTCAAAGCAAATATTAGACTTTTAGACTAAAAATTTAAAAATAAACTTATTCAAACTTAAAAGATTTCAGAATAAAAATTTCGAACTTAGTAAGTACGAACTCGTTAGTACTTGAATTTCCCCTATGAACCTTAATGTTAATGCCTACTGATGATAGAGAGACCAAACAGTATTGAAAAAGCTACCATCTCCTTTTTGATGTGAATTGCTTAAATTGTTTATAGCTATGACCAACGAGAATTTAATTTTATAACTTTTTCTAAGCGCAATTAAGCTTCGACTTTGCTAACTAAGCGTCAACTACTAACTTTTTGTTTACCATTTATTTATGTTTGGCTTTACACACTTCACAGCTCGACTCGTCACTTTAATTGCACAACAAAAACAAGTGTAATTAATGATGTTCAGTTCAATTTTTATTGATAATAAATTGCTAATTATTTTTTTAGGTTTGGGGCAATCACTTAACAAATAAATAAACAGAATATCTCCTACGATTGTTTGATTGCGTTTACAATTACAAACTTTTATCGCTCAATTGTGTTTTTTGCTTTGCTTTGCTTTGCTTGACTCTGCAATTTCCACGCTTGGCTGCAATTGTGCAACTCTTTTTTTGTTTGTTGTTCCTATGGCAAATTGAATTGCTAATGAACTAAACATGAAAATTTAATTAAAATGCGCTTAAAGCCGAAGCAGTGGCAACACTACAAATGCAAATTGCCGCAAAATATTTATATTGAACAATATCTTGCATAAAAATGTTAATAAATTAGATAATAATAAAAAAAAATTGATGTATAAATAAATCATTCGAAATAAACATTTTGCGGTCGTTTAATTACTCGTTGAACAATTTTTTATATATGTAAGCGCAATTCGAGTAAAGTAATTAAGCACTAATGATGAGAGCATCCGATGGGCTATTAAAATTAGAATGTTGAAAATTACGTGGGGCTGTTGATGAGTAATCGGGCTAAGGTTAGCGAACGCAGCTATCATTTTTAACTTTAACAGAAATTCGAGTATTTAAAATACGAAATCAAAAAAAAAATCAGAAAACCAAAACACTGCAAATTTTCCATTTATAACAATATTCGCATAAATGAAGAAAATTCTCAAATAAATACAAAATACATTGAAAATATTAAAAAAATCCGTAAAATATCTAACAAACCATTCGGATAATACTCAGCATAACCCAGAAAAATGTAGCACGAAAAATCGATTTAAGAATTGCATAAAATATAGACAATGTAAAAAACACCTTAAATAAAAAAAATTTTAAAAAATAAAACATTAAATAAAAAGAAACTATGTTCCTAGGGGGAGTTGATCCGACGACCTTAAGTTTTTCTAAGCAAATGTCTTGTGTACTTGATCACGGCCCTTGTTGCTCGCTAAGCGGCAAAGTGCCAACTGCTTACGAGGATAAATAAGAAGAAATAAAAATAAACCACGCCAAAAATAAAATAAAAACCCTTGGGCCATACTGTAGCCGCACCTTGATTTTTCAGTGTATTCGTGAAAACTTTGTTATTACCGTTTGAAAGAGCGTTCAAAATGAGAGAAAATAAGATGACAAACATCAACACTCTCAGTGCAAAAATAACCGGTTATTTTCAATTTCGGTTTTTTGATGGGGGCATTACTATAGCCGCACAATCTAATTTCTTATTCTGTGTTTTCTGGCAGCGATTTTAGTTGAGTACACTTCTGTTGAGCAACTATTTGTAATAGATTTGTAAATACTAAGTGGGCTAAAGGCGCTAAAAACCAAGAGGGCAAAATTATGCGCTCAAAGTGGAAAAGCTTATTTCGTGAAATTGTCTGAAAAATTGGACGATCTGACGAAGTTGTGCGAAATATTTGAAAGGAATATGAAAAAAATAACACGGAGGACGTAAGAAGAAGATAAATCAGCGTGACCAGCGCCGATTATTGAGTGCTGCAAGTAATTCATTGGGGAAGAACTCTAATGAATTAGAGGATGAAAGTGGCGTCAAAAGTGTCTCGGTGGACGTTGCACGGGCTTTTAAGGAGTCTGAAAACATAGTGCGACAAAAATTAAAGGTGGCACCAAGGATACTGGACCGCCATAAGGAAGCCCGGGTGAAATTCGCCAAAGATAACATGGGAACTAACTGGACAAAAGTAAAAAGATTTAATAGAGCAATTCAAATAAAATTTCACCTTCCAGATCATTTTCTCGGATGAGAAAAAGTATAATTTGGATTTTCCTGATGCGTTTTTGCACTATTGGAGGGATTTGAGGAAGGAACCCCTGTACTTTTCTAAGAGAAATTTGGAGGAGGAACATTGATGGTTTGGGCTGCGATCTGCGAGTTTGATGCTTGCATCTGGCATATTCAAGCACTCATATGAACTCGAGAGAATAAGTGGACATTTTGCAAATGAATTTATTGCCTTTCTTCGCAACCGAAGGCGAAAAAGTTCATTTTCCCACAAAACAACGCATCAATACACGGCTTGAAGGCAATAATGTTCGGTTTTTAGAGTGGCCCGCGTGCCCCCGGACATGAATTCGATGGAGAACCTGTGGGCGTTGCTGGTCTGATCATGCTCTAAACACCAAGTACAATAGTACTAAGGAGCTCAAATTGGCAATAATTAAGGCTTGGGAAGAACCCCTCAAAGATTTAAAACCCACAGATAGTATGCAAAATAGGATCTATGAGTTAATTAGTGCTAAAGGAGGTTACACCCTTAATATTAAAGTGAATAAAATATATTATTTCTTGTAAACATTTTCTATAAATTATTTAATTTAATAAAATGCGGCTATAGTAGTGCACCGGCTCACAATACGAAAATGAAACATAATGTTAATTTTTGCACTGAGAGTGTTGATGTTTGTCACTTATTTTCTCTCATTTTGAACGCTCTATCAAACGGTAATCGCAAAGTTTTTCTACCTTTACTCTTTCTATGTGAATTGAAAAATCAAGGTGCGG
>JAEIFU010003003.1:0-34347 GCA_018904235.1 Lordiphosa stackelbergi
TTTTTAAATTTTGCATCTTATTTTTGAAGAATACGACTTAAATTTGAATTAGAATTTAAAAATGCATCATAAAATATACAACCCTATCAAAAAGTGCATTTCAACATCCAATTAACTAATAACTAGAAGATGGGAAATTTTTTTGTAAGAGGGGGCAACCTCTGTTAACAGATTGGACAGAAATGTCCCATTAGCATGGACACAAAACCTTCCAACTCGATTTTCATATAAGAAAACGAAATCTCTTTGAAGTTCTGGGACACCGACAGATTTTTCGAAGCGTTCTGCAAACTAACCAAGGCCAAAATCTCTAGAGATTTCTGTGACACCCCCGAATAAGTCATATTTTGAGAAGATTTAAAAGTAACCATAAAATATTGGGCATTCAATTTGATTTAAAATTAATTATTTTAAAGTTGTACCCCAGAAATTGCATGTGGACGAAAGCAAAAACGATCGAAATGAAAACGATCTGTTCGCAATTCCGCATCAGCGCATGCGCAGTGCTGATCGAAATTGTTTATGTTACCATTGCTGAATTATAGTTCGAAAACGATTCGAACTTTCATTCGGTAAATCGATTTCTATTTCACTCGAAAAACGGGAACATCAAATGAAAACGATTCGGAAATACAATCGTTTTACTTTTTAAATCCACTCGAAATGGGAACAGACCTGATAATAATATTTAACTTCTTTATTGGCAGTTCCTTGGATAATATGGAAATAAATGGGCTTGTTCAGCAGAATAATTGATCCCTGGAGTAGGTATCAGAAAAAATTTTGCATCTAGTAGTTTTGCTGTTGGAGGAAGCAGTATCATTTAAAGTAGCGTACTATTTCTTTGATACATGCTCCTGTATCATGATACCTCAAATTGGCTATTATGATGCCGCATTACTAAAGTTTAGTAGGAAGAATTTTGCAAATTTATGCTTGATCATTGAGCAAGTTGTTCTTCTGAACACGGTCAATATGTTTGTTTTGGTTGTTGATAATTGTTCATTTATTCAAAATAATAATTTTTCGATAGTACTATCGATAGTACTATCGAGGTTTAAAGTATCGATGGCGCCCACTAACGATATTCAAACTGTCGATGGTGGCCACTATCGATGTTGTCACAACATTAAGTTCGATGCAAACAACTCGAGTCGGTTTGCTAGTTTGGAAATCAAAAATTATCAGGGGGTGCCACAGAATTCACTTTCGCTCTAAATTCGCTCGAATTTGATTTCGCCCTGCCACAGAGCATGTTTTCGAGTGATTTGCAAATCGCGCACTCTTGAGTCGGCGATTTGCTTAAAAAAGACCTTAAAATGCATTTTAATAATAATAAGGCTTATTGAGTCTTCAAGGGTGTTCAATTTGTAAATAATATACATCAAAAAAATTAAATATTTAACATGTTAAGTTTATTAAATAAGCACTTTACTAAATCGCTAGTAAAATCGCTAGTCAATTCGCTAGTGAAATTGGTCATTCACTGCAACACACCAAATCGCTAGAATTACAGTGTTGCCACCTTTTTAACATTTGAATTTCGAAATTAATCGAACTTCGTTTTAAAGTTTATGCAATATCGATTTTTGTGTTAAAACAAAGATAAAAAATTAGATTAACTAGCAATAATTTTTCCGTTGATCTTTTGCTTAATTATTGTGCAATTTGTAAGTCGATTGCTGTCAATCTGAGTTGAATATAGTGGCAACGCCGGCGCTAAAGCAATGACGAGAAGCCGCTCAAATGTTGGCTTTTATTATTCTTCCGAAATTGTTATAAATTAATTTATAAAGGGAAAAGCATCGAACAGATGTCCAGAGCGAAATTTGCTTGGCTTTTATGAAGGAGCTTAAGTACTTGGCACCCAATGTCACAATGGGCGACATGGAAGTTGCGGCTGCAGCCTGGAAAGAACTGACTTTAAGTCTGACCAACCTTTCCTCCGATTGCTTGAATTGAATAATGCGTGTCCGGCCCAATGTTATTTTCGAGCACAGCATCATTACCCTTATGATTTTGCCTACGTATATCGTCTGCCTTAGAAAGACGGTCCGATGCGGATCAAAGACGGGTGCACTCCTAGCCTCGTCTTACGGATTTGCTTCTTCCCTTAATCGTCGTAATTAAATCTTGCCTTCATATACGTTCGCCGTTCTCTCGTATCAGTACAGCAGCTAGAGTTGCAAGGTATCATTTTTATTTTGGCGGGCGGAAAATTTGAATTTTTTGTGTGGGAATAACAAAAATTTAACTAAGTTAAAGCAAATTAAGTTTGTTTTGTTAAAAAAAGGACTAACCAAATAGCTTACATTTCAAAATATTAATAAAAACCGCATTTCAAGTCTTAATCTAATTTGCACTTTCGGGATGTCTACCCTATGCAGTCAAGTTCGAAAAGGTTTGTGAACTAGCTTAAATAATGAAATCGCTCGGAAGTTCTGTGGCATGGCGAAAATATTTCAGCGATTTGGCAATTCGCTAGAAGCCAAATCGCTAGAGAATTCTGTGGCACCCCTGTATGTAAAGATATTACCATCCCAGTCGGACTTGGATGCATTACAGATGTCCATATTTCATGCCAACTTGTCACGTCAGAAGGCATGAGAAAATCTGAAGGTTCCGTTTCGTTTGTCTTAAGAAACGCCGTGAAACTCAGGGGTTGTTGTTGTAACCGTTAACCGTTTGGGTGACGTCACGCGGCAGCCTTCGGGTTCCGCGTTTCTCCTTACGATTTCAGTACTTCAGATGCACTGACTTTGTATATCGTAGGGAGGAAGACCTGGCCGTTAGCTTACGAATTCATGATTTTTGCATGCCTTTGAGTAAATTTATTTATTTAATTTATTTGCAATTTTTATTGACAATTAATTTAATATACAAACCAACAACTATTTTTGTTTACTTCTATTATTATTTTTGATTTTCGCCATGATGCATTTCGTTTCTAATGTTAGAGATGATAGCGATTTGGCCTTTAAATATGTTTTTCCTTGTAGTTTTTGCAGAAGTGACCTGTTTCATTTAAAAAAATTTATTAATAATGACAAATCAACGATAATAATAATACTTAAGTGCTATTGAGTCCCTAGATGTAATTTAATTCGATACTTACCAACAATATATTGCGCATTTATAATAATAAAAAAATTATAAATATTCTCTGTCAACGCGTCTTTTTTCTGCCACAGCCGAAATCTCACTGACTTCATAATTTTTTTTCGCTTTTCTCTCGTTTGGTCAACGTTCACTAAGCGTTCGGGGCTGACTTCGTTTTTCTACTTCGTGTTTGATCTCCACGATGAAGAGCCTGAACCGTTTCGCGATATGCCGACTTTTAGCCTTACGAATACCTGAGAAAAGAACTGTGAGTTTTCATGTGGAAATGTACATATTTCATGCCAAAAAATATGTAGTGACTATTTTCCTGAAATTCATGCCACCAAATGTACTTATTTTGGTAAGCACATGCTGCAAAGTCCGACTAGGATGCTGTGTGAGGTTTTTTTGTGGTCAAAACATTATCATTTATCGAGCGCAAGTCCATCTCGGAAATTTTTTTTAAACCCTTTTTGTTTGGTTTAAAGTTAAATAAATAGAGAGCAATTCAATTTCGAATATTCTAACATCGAGCCGATTTTCGAGATCAAATCAAGAAAGAATGGAACTGCACAGAAATCACCAGGCTTTTGTTTGGCAACTAAATATAATAACAACTGCTCAAAAAATATGGAATCAATGGGATTTTGAGATTTTGTTAGTCTTACTGAGGAAATAGGCGACAGTGATTGAGCCATTGAATGAATGTGAAAACATTGATCCCCCCCGATTAACCGATTGACGGAATCCTAAGCAGCTACTTGAGAGTCCTGGCAAAAGACATCTCAAGTAGAAACATTTTCCTACTTCTTTCCTTCCTTCCTTCCTCTGCAACACTAGAGAAGCAATGTGTAGAAAAGATATCCGGCTCGGTTCCACCTGAGACTTTGATTTGCTTTTTTTGTACCATCTTTCAATGATTAACTAAATCAATTTGATTCTCCATCGCTGCTCGTTGACAACCTTAATGACTCATTAATTATATCATCTTGTTCAGGGACAAATTGGATCGTAGTTATCACTTAGAAAAACTAAAATAGTGCATTCTAAATAGGATATAATTGTTCACCAAAAATTTGATTTCTTGCTGTCAGGGGGCCGGTATTGTCAGGCACATTTTCCGGCAAACAAATTTCGAATAAAACTTACCTTTTTGTTAAGGAGCTTTGGCGAAAAGTCATAAGCTAAAAAAAGAAAATAATATAGGAGAAAGCCATGTCCGTTTGTTACTACGGTTATGCTTTGAATTTCACGATTTCTTCAATTTGCAAAGTCAAATTTGTTCCTGTTTATGCAGCATTTGTAAATTCACAAAAGGGCCAGCACACATACATATGAAAAAACGCCGAATTCATAGTCAACTTTCGTGTGTAATCGAATTCATGAAATTGTGTTTGTGCACGCACTTTCGGAGGCATTTCATGAAATGATTTTGCAAAATAAGCATAGCATAATCGTAGTTTGTATGTCCATAAGCCTGTAAAAGTACAGATCTCTGACATGGTAAGAGATAGAGGTTTGACTTGTATGGGACAAATACTTCTTGTGGATGCAGGCAGATAAATTTTTATGTTACAGGTTGCCACGCCCCCTTCCACCCCCGCAATTCAAAAAAAACCTCATATCCCCCACAGTTTTGCAGATAGATGGTTTGTACCTACTAGAGATATTTTGTAATCATGATGATTTATCGATTCGCCAAATTATGAAGATCGGATGAACTATAGCGGAGTTATACGGAAAACAAAAAATTTTGATGGGTAGCTCCGGTTCAACGTTGATGGGCAGCTCTGGACTCACTTTATGACTTCTTTATCACTTTGTGTGGCTGCTATATTAAATTTATCAGATAAATGCAAGCTTTGGGGGATACAGAGTATGTTATAGTCGGGCTTCACCGACTTTCTAACTTGTTTTTGGGGGAAAAGGTAATATAAAAATTTGAAAGTCGATTTGCGCGGACTAGGAATTCATTTTAGACCCATGGTTTCTTGGTGATATATTCATCAAAAAGTTTTTCTCACTAGAACTACATTTTGACCGATTCGTTTTAGCTATACGCTTGGGGCGAAATCCGATCCTAAGTCAAACTTGACCAAATTGTGTGGTAGTATATAATATAGATTTGTACAACGTGGGAGCGATAGCATTGAAAACAAAAAAGTTTTTCTCATAAGACTTTTTCAGACCTAATCTTTTGTATGGCAGCTATACATATAGTTGTCCGATTCTGATAATTCTCGTGAAATTAGCGAAATCATAGAAAACTTATAAAATACGGGGGTTGGGAGCGATAGCATTGAAAACAAAAAGATTTCTCACTGAGCAGCTATACTATATAGTTGCCCGATTATGTATAAAAACTTGCTGAAATTATTGAAAGCATAGAAAACTTATAAATACGGGGTTGGGGAGCGATAGCATTGAAAAAAAAAAAGTTTTTCACAAAATTACTTTTCAAATGATCGTTCTATGGCAGCTATAGCTATATCATCGACCCGCCGGACCGACAAACGCGAAGCGCATTATACCAAAAAGACCCGTAAAGCGGGGCGCGGTAGCTTCGACGGAGGGAGCGGAGAAACAGACGGACGACGGACAGACGGACAGGCTATCCAACTCTTATTTCTTTACCCCCCCCCGGCGGCCCGGTTATTGCTTACTCTCCCATAATAGTATCATGTCGTTCCAAAAGAAAAACCTTCTTCTCCTCTTTTAAAATTGGCGCGCAATAAATAAAACAATATTTCAGCGAGTGGCCAACTTACCATTAGTGCCTTTCCAGCTCACATTTAGATGCCCGAAAACTATAATCTTTATAATTTTCATAAAAATCGAACAATTAATAGCGGAGTTAATCAAAAACGTAGCATACTTTTCGGCCTTTCCGTAAGGAACACATTTATTGTTATATTTGGGGCCAGCATGCGCTGCTCTGTTAATTAACACAGGCAATTAAAGGCAATTAAACATTTCTTCCCGTGTGAAACGGTCCTAGTTTAGCTTACGCTCTCACTTGCCCTATTTTACCTTGTCATGTCCAATTAATTTCATTTTCTTCCCACTTTTCCTGTTTTTAATGTTTGCTTTCCTTTGGCTCACCTTTTCATATCACATAACAAACCACTTAATTCAAAAGATAACTTTAGTTTTTATTGGTAGAGCATCGCTCTTACGCACTCACTAACAAAATCGTAAACTTGATATAGAGAAGCATTCTTCCCTCCTTTTGTTTGCTGAAAATAACTTGTGATATGCCATACTTTTCACGTCTAACATTATTTTGCATAAGGTATACGAAAGTGGCACAAGTTGCAGTTGTAGTTAATCAAATTCCCAAACGAAATAGAAACAATGAAATAAATGTCTTTAGGTAAAAAACACACACACACATCCTGAAGGAATGCCGTCCTGCTGCTGTGGGCTCTGTAGAGGGAATGCTGTGAAATATTGAATATATTTTTCTAGTCTTTCGCTCTCTCTCTAAGGCTTATCTACCTTCACTTGAGTTATATCGAATCAACACACAAACACAAATTGAATTCCTCAACGTCGAACGTATGTACGTAAGTTTGTCTGGCTGAGTGACATTAATGCGATTCCCTCTACTGTCAATCATATTTTCATTTCTAGAATAAACGAACAAAAAAATGCCTAAAATAATTTTCAAGCCTTGTTTCCCTTCACTGGCTGTGCGCGTGTGTGAGTGTTTATTTTTGTTGTTTGGTTCTTTGATGGTTCGGAATTGGTTGCTCAATTTGCAATTAAATGGATTGCGATTGAAAAAATTTACAAATATATTGGCAGAAAGTTATTTTTATTGTAGGATGTTCTGGAAAGCGATAACAAAATACAAATACAGTTTGCAATCCAACGAAGGGAATATTGTTGCGACTTTAAAATTGGTACATAGATACCCTTTTATCCAGTTTTACATCTTGACTTTTACCAAATTTATACCAAATTTATATATTATTATTATTATTATTTTAAAATTGCGTCTTCATAAAATAAGTCATATTCTTTAGTCATAAGTTCTTGTTCGGATTCAGGTTTAGGAGCTCATAAGTTTCACCGGCTCCGAACCGATTCTATGGTATTTAACAAGGGCACTCTGCTTAGAATGCGCCTAACCCAAATTCATTATAATTGATACAAAAGAACATTTTTCTTATTGGGAAATTTATGGCGAATTGTTATATGAATGTATTCATGTCCAATACAAAATGAACCACTTTGCAGCTTCGCATCACCTAATAAATAAATAACACTCTTGACACACTCATTAACACCAGCACCCCCTTCCCCAGGGGAAGTACCCGAAAGCAAACAGTATTGCATGTCGAATGTCTGTCGGACAGATTAAAAATACAATTTACGGCAAATCAATTGCGGCTAACATGGCAACGACAGGCGAGAGAGCGAAAATTAAAATGGCCAACCACAAAAACGAAAACAGTTGAAGCAAAAAATTAAAAGCAAATAAAAACTGAAACTGAAGCAAAAGAAAGAAATGAAACCCAAACGTAACGAAAGTTATACAACAACAGCCTCAGACGCGGCAGCAGAATGAGCAGCTGTTGGCATAAATTTGTATAAATAATAAACAATTTAAGAAATTGTTTGTGGCTGCTCCACGGTTTGTTGTCGTCCCGCACTGCGTTCAGCTTGCTGCCCAACGATTCGAATAGCCCGCATACGATCCGCCCGACTGAGCTGACAAAAATAACACATGCCCTTTACACATCTACGCAAATCTTTGACATAATCCCATTGAGTTTCAACACCTTCAGGCCTGATTGCAGCACAGACCGCCATATACGGTGTGAGAATAGCCATAGGTATGGCAATACCCATCAAACCATATTCACACCAACGGTAATTATGACACCCATATTAAAATCAATTCAGAGATGGATATCGTTGAAAAACGGTCCACTATGACCAGAAATTTGGGAAATAGCTCCATATAGCGCCTGGGTATGACTTCACCATCCCACGGAAATAACATCATGGCCACTTGAAATACATGGCTACCCAAGGCAGAAGCCTGCGAGCACTGATCTCGAGCTTGAGTCAAAAATATGGAAATTAGATTAAGTAAAGCCGCCGCCACGATGGGTAAGAAAATATTTAACAAAAAGATTAATAAAAATATAGGGTTAATTGAAAAAAAAGGATCACCTGCCGACAGATTTAGCCCTACACGACAAACCACCCCTCCAACTCAGAGATAACTTTCAACTAGACACATATCAAAACAAAAGGTTTGTCATACCTACGATGTATCATAAATTAACAGTCAAGTTTATGTTTTGAGAACACAAGGGTCAAATTTTGATGGACCCGAAACCTATTTTACCACCCCATTTCATTCTACCACCTCCCGTCCGCCTCCTCATAGCCACCTTTTAACTCGTGCCCTCTTGCAATGTCTTATCTTCCCTATTTTACTGCACTTCCATTTATGTATACTATTTAGTTAGAATTAAATTTGTAGAGATATAAGTAATTGAATTCGGAAAATAAAAACCTTAAGCGCACATCTAATTTATGCAGAGGGCTCATTAGGAGACCAGCTTAAAATTAATAATAAAACTTTGTTTCATTTTTGTCTAAGCAAAATTTAAATAGAAATGTACATTAAAACATAAGAGACATATACAAAAATCCAGACACCTTTACACAAAATTGCCATTTTGGGTGATACTTTTCCTCTTGCTTTTATGTGCCATCACACAAATAAGTTTACTGCTCACTTGGCTTTTAAACACGTCATAAGCCAGCCGGCCTTCTTTCGGCATGGCCTTAACATTTATAGCATACTTTTGAGGGCCACGGAAAATGTTTGAATGTGTGTATAGTTGGAAGTGGTAGGTGAGAAAGCAAATCGGCCATGATCGAACAGATGGAAGGAACAAAATATAACAAAAATTCTAAGATGTGTTTTGTTGCGTAAAATTGCGAAAAATAGAGGGGTTATGGTATTTATAATAATACCAAAAAAAATTTAGCTTATCAGAACCAAGATTCGTAGTCGGTTGTGGTGCAGCGGGCTTACTTGAGACTCTTCAGTAATCACAAGTGGTAAGTCAGCTAGCGGAAAAATCATAAAATTTGTACTGTTGTTAAACAAGCGATGATAGCTTTATATTGTGATGTGACAACAATACTTTAGATTCCAAGATCAAGTGGAAATTAATTACAAATGATTTCTGTTTTCCCAGCAAACATTTTTTTTATCGCAGAATATAAGAATGCGATTCTTCCAGTAGGTGTCGCTTCACTCTGGCGATATCGCATATTTATCGCATTCTCATCATCTCCCTGGGGAAGAAATGTGAGCGTGAAAGTACATGCCGGAGGAGTGGCAATTTATGTAAATAAACAACTTGACGCCAAATTAGTCTGTAAGCAACCAAATGGAAGTGCACTAGAATGGATATTTATCCAACTGGTCAATAAAATTAATTCCACCAAGGTCCTGATTGGTTGTGTATACAGACCTCATCGAAGCACGGACTACACAGATTTAATGGACATACTATCGACAGTTTCTTTAGACTAGACTGAACATAATCATATGGGAAATTTTTTTTTTGAAATGTTCTGTTCCTCAGGGCGCAAAAAATTCGTAATAATTTCTAGTTACCGTAATGAAAAACCAAACTTCGAAATTTTAACATTTAATACTGGCGCCGTGGGCTTAAAGTTTCTTCATTTAATTTCCATTTCCCCTTTTTCGTTTTACTTTTTCGTAGAAGTAACCTTTGAGATGCCAAACTTTGTTCTTGAATTAAAAATCTATTTTAAAAAAATATTTTATGCAAAACAAAATGCAGGATATAGAGGATTCTAGCAGCATTTATTTGATTGGCGCGTTGCGGGCAGAGCTGGATTCAGCAAAGCTACCATCTAGAAAAGATGTCTTGGCGGTTCTTCTGCATAATATAAGAGGATACAAATACTCATTAAGCGACAGCCTTAACCGCACTGTCCTTCAAATTGATGGTGTATTGAAATCATTTGGGCTTACCATGAAACTAGGAAGAAATGTGTGCAGAAGCTTAAGGAAACTTTATGATCAATATGTGTCTCCCAGAAAGAATGCTGGTCGCGATAAAGAGTTGTTCACCAACAGAGAAAGGAATTTTATGGAGTATTTAGAAGGAATTTTTGAATTTCCTGATGCTGCTTTTAAAAGACAGAGGTCCGATGATGAGATTCCAGTGAATTTGTTAAAGTCTGACCCAGAGCTGTGGCAAGACGACCATGAATATCTGGCAGCGCAGAAATTACTGAAAAACCTCAAAGTTGTGAATGATGTCGCAGAAAGAGGCGTGAAACTAGTTGAGGACTTTGATAAGCGTATTACACAACACGATCAGCATCACCTTCTTTAATGCATCGAAGAGCACAGACACATTTATCCAAATACCAAAACAGATACTCTTATAAATAAATTTGAATAACTACTTTTAACTTATACTTTTGTAATTTATTTTTAATTTTTTGCCGGCCGTTTGCATCGAAGTTTTTGGCCAGCTAACTTTTGTAGAATGACTCGTAATGTGCTGTCCTCACTACAACTGCATTTTGCATTTTTGCTTTAAACCCTTACCAACATTAGATGCATATGATAAAGCAACACAATGAGGACAGGAATCTGCATTTTCAGTGTTGACAACAACTCTTTTAAAAATGTGCTTCAGTGAGGAAGCCATATTAGTTTTGGATTGGTGTTCGGCTCATATGCATATCCATGACTAGTAAAAAACCTTGAAAGCATAGCGATTAAGTTTACTAAACACTTTATTATATTCTTGGACAATGGTCAAATTATAAAGAATTCCACGCAAACAAAGCCAGCGGAACATGGAATGTCCGGGTGAAAAATGCTTAAGCCCAAGGACCACTTCATCTCACGGTATGTCACATACCGATCCTGCAGTATTAATTCAGGCACAGCATTGATTGTTTCTGGCACAGCAACCGTTTTTAAGTTGAACAAAAACGTTTGGCGTCTCAAAGCTTGCTTTAATGAAATAGTTAAATGAAAAAGGGGAAATGGAAATTTAATGAAGAAACTTTAAACCCACGGCGCCAGTACTAAACGTCAAAATTTCGAAGTTTTGTTTTTCATTACGTTAACTAGAAATTATTACGAATTTTTTGCGCCCTGAGGAACAGAACATTTCCAAAAAAATATTTTTCATACAAGGGACGCAGTCCTGTTAAAAAAAAAATTTTAAATATTTTATAAGTAAAATTTAAATAAAAATTATTTAAAATAAGGAAAAGCTGTACTCACACTAAAAAAAAATATAAAAACTAAGCCATCCATCAGCACTTTTACAAAACCGAAACCTAAAATCTGTGCAATCACATACCTGAAATCACGTACCTGAATAGTCCAATTACAAAGAATGTGATAGTAGCTTTAGTTTTTCGTGTATGAGGTAGAGTCTGAAAATCTATAACTCATATACAATCAAAATGCTACTGGTTTAGATGACATTAGCCCCAAATTTATTAAAATAACTTTACAAACTGTCGTACCTAACTTATGTCTTCAATACTGTCTTGACGACCTCAGTTTTTCCCAGACTCGTGGAAAGTTGCCAAAAGTAATTTCGATCCTAAATCTTTTAATGACTTTAGACCAAAATCTGTACTTCCGTTCTTATCAAAGGTTCTTGAGCGTCTTATGGCGATCCAAATGAACAAATTCATGACCAAAAACGAACTATTTAATGACAAGCAATCAGGATTTCGTACAAAAAGAAGCTGCACCACGGCAACGTAACATTATTGACACTATTAGACTACAGTACAGCGTTTGACACTGTGAACCACGAGTTACTGTGCACTAAGTTAAGTCGAATGTACAGTTTTTCTAGAACTGCAGTGAGCCTAATTCAAGCATATCTCTGGAATCGACGACAACAAGTTACCACACAGACTGCCTCTTTAACAAACCTAGTCCTGAAACGTGCGGTTCCACAGGGATCGATCTTAGGACCACTTCTGTTTTCTGTATATGTTAATGACTTGCCATCTGTCCTATCTGACTGTGAAATACATATGTATGCCGATGATGTCCAGTTACATGTCAGTCATCCTATGTCCAAGTTTACTTAATGTGTCTTAGTATGTAACAGTGATCTTTTAAAAGTCAATGATTGGGCTAAAAGAAATGGTCTTTGCCTAAATCCAGCAAAATCAAAATGTATGTTAACACAAATGGCTTGCCAAAAATTCGTAATGGACAATTCGCCCACCATCTGGCAACGCCATAACTTTTTGACAGAGATGTCAGATCGCTTAATGACATACCGCGTTTGAAGCGTCAGTCCAAGCAGATTTTTACCATGGAACAATACACGCCACGCGAGCGCTCTGAAATAGTTGAAATTTACATTCAACAGAACAAGTCAATTGTGAAAACTCAACGTGCTTTTAAAAAATTAAAAATGTATTAAACATGTATGAATGGGACCGTAAATAAGCAAAATTGCCGTATTTACGCCACTGAAAATCCTCAGGAGATTCAAGAAGTGCCTCTTCATGACGAAAAAGTCACAGTTTGGTGCGGCGTTAGTGCGAAAACGGTCATTGGGCCGTTTTTCTTCCAAAATGAAAATGGCCATGCTGTTACCATCAACCAGGAGCGTTATCGCGACATGATGACCAATTTTGTGATGCCAATTATTCGTCGAAAGCGTATGAGGCAGTTCTGGTTTCAACAAGACGGCGCTCCACCGCACACAAGTCGCATAACAATCGATTTTCTAAAGAAATTGTTTCCGGGCCGTTTGATGTCGAAAAGTGGTGATTTGGACTGGCCACCGCGTTCGCCCGATTTGACGCCGCCTGACTTCTTCTTGTGGGGATATTTGAAGTCAAAGGTTTACGTTAACAAGCCAAGGACCGTAGAAGAGCTCAAGGACAACATTCGTGAAGAAATAGCCGCTATTCCGGCCGAAATGTTGGCGAAATCGATGGAAAATGCTGCAAAAAGGGCACAATACGCCATCAACGCCAGAGGCGGCCATTTGAGAGATATCATATTCAAAAATTGATGTAAACAAATCTACTTGGAACAAATTAAATGATTAAGATTGCCAACCGCCAAATTTTTATTTTTTCTTTGATTTTTAAAAAAAAAACATGGGTCCGTCGAATATGGGCAACCCTGTATATGCTGTTCGCAGTTGGAATAATCTTCCTCATAATTTAAAAACCATACAAAATGCCACGCAGTTTAAAGTTCAACTAATAGCACACCTGCAAAATGTTGTTGACTCCTAAGTGAGAAAGAAAGGGAAAGAGTTAGTAATTAAATCAAATTAAATTAAATTAAACTTCTTTTTTATACCCTTGCAAAAGGGTATTATAATTTTGCCCAGAAGTTTGCAACGCAAGGAAATAATCATTTCCGACCCTATAAAGTATATATATTCTTGATCAGGGTGACGAGCTGAGTCGATTGAGCTTTGTCCGTCCGTCCGTCTGTCCGTCTGTCTGTTTCTACGCAAACTAGTCTCTCACTTTTAAAGCTATCGAGCTGAAACTTTGCACAGAGTCTTCTTTTTATTGCACACTGCTAATATGTCGGAACCGACCGGATCGGATGACTATATCTTATAGCTGCCATAGGAACTATCGGTCGAAAAGTGGGTCTTTGTGAGAAAAACTTTTTTGTTTTTAATGTTAACGTCTCCCACTTCAGCGATTATTAATATTATATGCTTTCACATAGATTAGGAAGTTTATGTCAAAATCGGATGACTATATCTTATAGCTGTCATAGGAACTAGCGGTCGAAAAGTGGGTGTTATTTAGAAAAATTGTTTGTTTTAGTGCTGGAGTTCTTAAACTCTGATGTATTAAAACATTTGCAAGGGTATAAGAACTTCGGCATAGATTTTAAGCTTATTTATTCAATTAGCTTAAGATTTTTATTCTTGTCCTAATTGTTGTAAACTTTCAATGTATAAATTCAACTTTTGTGCGATAATTTATAAGTCTCGCCTGACTTGTAGCGTTGCGATGTTAAATAAATAAACTAAACTAAGAACCTTGCGCATGTTCAAATGCTCCGTCACAATGTCATGAACCACAGATTTGGGTAAATTTAACATCTGGGCAATTTAACGAATACTTAGTCGAGGGTCTGAGTTTACAACTTTGCGCAAACGAGTCACATTGTGGGTGTTTGATAAAGTCGAAGGTTTTTCACCACGGTCTTCATAGGCGACCTCTTCTCCTCTATATAAACACACCACTTCTTGCTAAAGCAACATCTGGGTAAGCCTGCTTGATCATATCAATCGTCTCTGTCGCAAATTTACCGAGTTTCACACAGAATTTAATCGCGTACCTCCTGCCGGCATGCTCCTGCCCTGACTCTCGTTCGTTAGCTAGGAACGCCCTCTACCGAATCCAGCCAGTGCGCGCAGGCTCCGAACTACAGTCGCCGCGGAAGAAAATCAGTCCTATTACTTTCCGAACAAACCCAGTAGGTAAAAACATACGAATCAATGAGTGTGCTGAGATATTGAGGTTGTTTTCAACTGGATGACTACTTCTTGTAGCTGTCAAAGGAACGATCGTTTGGGAAATGGGTTTAAGTGAGAAAAACTTTTTTGTTTTCAATGTCAGCGTTCTCGGTCATTATTATTATATAATTTGGCCTTTTTTTAAGTGTATCAAATCTTCGGCAATATTATTTAAATTTTCACTATTAAGGCGAATTCCTAGTCCTTAGATTGGATGCTTTTTCTCTTTTTACCACCCTTTTGGACATTTTTCCTCTTCTAACATTTCTGCAAACTGTAGGTAATTTTCGAATTCTGCTCAATCTTATTTTTCATCACATTCAGCCGGTAATTTGGTATTTTTGGAATTTATATTTGGGGGCCAGCATTTTGTGGTGTGTCTGCCGGTGATTTTCATTGGCCTCATAAATTATTTGTTGCACAGACCAAAAATGTTAGTGCTTACTTTGTGGCTACTGAATGTGCCATCAACAATTTCATGGCCTATATAAGTGGCTCAAGCTCGACCAATTTGTAAGACAACACTTTAAATTATTATACCCGCACCCCCACCCCCACCCCACCAACGGAACATTCAGTCATTAGGGTCAACATGTACCAAAAAGTCAATGAGAAAACTTTTAGTCAAGCCATAAAAATCAACATTATTATGTTAATTGGTTGAGGGAGATGACGCCCTGTGGCGTTGAGAGATTTTAATCTCTAAATTAGTTTACAAAATATATATATTTTACCATGTAAATTTGTTTCTTCGGCCCAAGCCAAAACCGCCTAAAAGCATATGGCCCTTATTTGTCTAAAGGTTTTCGCCAGAAAAAAGGTACAACCAGCTTTTGTTAACTGTGCAAACTTTTCTTCGCCCCTTCAAAACAAAACAAAAAAATATAATAATAATAAGTAAACATTATTTATTTTAAAAGAAGTAGCATAGCCGCTGCATACCTTCAGGCGTTTCGACATTTTAACAATGGCCGGGGCCAAGCAGCCAACTTCGCGGGCGAAACGTCAAAGTAATTAAACAAAAGTAATTAAGATTAGCGCGCTTGAAGCGAAAGCTTTTTCCTACCTTTCCCCCGTCCATTATCATCATTATCGTTATTATTAGAGCAAAAAAAAGGTAACGCTAACAATATGAAAAGAAGAACTGTGCTGCCAACTGACAACTTTGACGTCATTATGGCTGAACATTACCTGCCAGGCAAAGGCAAAAGTCGGGCCATCGCAAAGCGGAACTTACACTTAGCCCCTCGTTACGGTCGCCACTTTCAGTTGGTGGCTGTTGCTTGACTTGTTCCTTGGGGCCATTTTGTGAATTATTATTGTTCCAAAGTGAAGTTCTTGTTTTGGATATGGGGAACTTTGGGAAAATATATGCATGGTAGTGGAAATTTTGGGGAAGTTATTTTGTACGTAAAATGTACGTAACCAAAATATTCCATCAAATTGGCTTGCAATAATTTTATGGATCAATAAAGTGTTCATTAGCTGACTGAAAGAGATGTCCGGAATATTTACAATACAGTTTTAATTAATTGACAGAGTCTAACAGGTTTTTGGCGTGGACCAGGCAAAATCACAAAATATGTTGGCCAGAAATTCTGTGAAAGCCATGAGAACCCAATTATCAGTCAGTATTTTTGGTAGATGGTAAAGCTGCTTTCGACATTTCAATAAGCTTAAAGTATTTTGTAGTTGCAACATATCCAAAGCACAAAGTCTGCTAATGGAGTACGCTCTGCACAAAGAACGAAAAGTTTAAGCAACATCAACACAAATAAATCCAAAGATAAATCAATCTCCACCGAGAACAACAAATTAAAAAATCTTGAAAAATCTTTACCTTATCATTTTATCGCTTAGAAACATTGAAATTTAAATTACATATGTCATTACAACATCTAAACATATAGACTGAAAAGTTGCACAAGTGCTTTTTCCCTACCTGTGAGATAGAATATTCATGATAAAGAGTGTTCCATAAAATGTCACTCAGACAAAAAACACTCTTAAAAAATACAAAAAAGAGTACAGTGCAATCCAGATCAACTGTACATTTCAAACTTGCCTTCGTCCACTTTTCAATGTCACGTTCGACATTGAAAAAGATCATTTATTATCAGTGTGTCGCAAACCAAAGAAGTGCGCGGAAAATTTAGCACAGACAGACCTTAAAGTAAGCAATTCAAGAAAAAAACAAGTGAAAAAGTCGGTCAAGCCTGACTATACTATACTCTGTACCTAGAGTAGGAGCTGAATACAGTGCTGCAGCTGCTCTCATCTCTACGTTTCTCTCTCTCCCTCTCTCTCCCTCTCTCTCTTTCTCTCTCTACCCCACAGTCTTTCTCTCCCTCTTTCCCTCTCTTTCTCTAAGATTGTGCGGCGTTGGTTGTGAAATGGTGGGAGAGGGGTGGCGGGGGCTGATTCACTTATTTGCTCATAACTTGAGAACCACTCATCCGATCTTCATTTTTTTTTAACAAATCGATACATATTGCTCATTACTAACTATATCTAGAATCATCTTTCTACAAAACTGTGGAAGATATGTCGTTTTCCTTAAAATTTCGGGGGCGGGAGGGGTGTGGAAAATAAACTTGATCTGCCTGCAAGTATAAGAAGCATTTGTCCCATACATGTCAAACCTCTAACTCTTACCATCTCTGAGATCTGTTTGTTCATACGGTCGGACAGACGAACAGACAGACGGACGGACGGACTGTTGATGCTGTTGATACTGATCAAGAATATATATACTTTATAGGGTCGAAAATAATTCCTGCTCCCTGTTACATACTTTTGCACAAACTTTATATACTCTACTAGCAAAAAGCCCGTTGCGCTTCGCTGCGCCTTTAACAGTATAGAACCAATTTCCGAATCAGTTTGAAGTCAATCGTGAGAGTCAAATATTTACCAAATTTGAAAATATTCTTTAAATTTGTTTCCTCTGTTTCCTCTCATACATACAGGGTTGCCCATATTCGACGGACCCATGTTTTTTTTTAAAAAATCAAAGAAAAAAATAAAAATTTGGCGGTTGGCAATCTTAATCATTCAATTTGTTCCAAGTAGATTTGTTTACATCAATTTTTGAATATGATATCTCTCAAATGGCCGCCTCTGGCGTTGATGGCGTATTGTGCCCTTTCTGCAGCATTTTCCATCGATTTCGCCAACATTTCGGCCGGAATAGCGGCTATTTCTTCACGAATGTTGTCCTTGAGCTCTTCTACGGTCCTTGGCTTGTTAACGTAAACCTTTGACTTCAAATATCCCCACAAGAAGAAGTCAGGCGGCGTCAAATCGGGCGAACGCGGTGGCCAGTCCAAATCACCACTTTTCGACATCAAACGGCCCGGAAACAATTTCTTCAGAAAATCGATTGTTATGCGACTTGTGTGCGGTGGAGCGCCGTCTTGTTGAAACCAGAACTGCCTCATACGCTTTCGACGAATAATTGGCATCACAAAATTGGTCATCATGTCGCGATAACGCTCCTGGTTGATGGTAACAGCATGGCCATTTTCATTTTGGAAGAAAAAAGGGCCCAATGACCGTTTTCGCACTAACGCCGCACCAAACTGTGACTTTTTCGTCATGAAGAGGCACTTCTTGAATCTCCTCAGGATTTTCAGTGGCGTAAATACGGCAATTTTGCTTATTTACGGTCCCATTCAATCTGAAATGGGCTTAATTTTTAATTTTTTAAAAGCACGTTGAGTTTTCACAATTGACTTGTTCTGTTGAATGTAAATTTCAACTATTTCAGAGCGCTCGCGTGGCGTGTATTGTTCCATGGTAAAAATCTGCTTGGACTGACGCTTCAAACGCGGTATGTCATTAAGCGATCTGACATCTCTGTCAAAAGTTATGGCGTTGCCAGATGGGTCCGTCGAATATGGGCAACCCTGTACATAGGCTTGAAATCAAAGTTTTACTATTGTTTCACCGTTACGAC
Organism: Lordiphosa stackelbergi; assembly: GCA_018904235.1. Classification (NCBI taxonomy): domain Eukaryota; kingdom Metazoa; phylum Arthropoda; class Insecta; order Diptera; family Drosophilidae; genus Lordiphosa; species Lordiphosa stackelbergi. The sequence continues at coordinate 18,619 of JAEIFU010003003.1, forward strand.
TTTGCTGCTGCGTTCTGCACTCCCCATCAACTTCTTACACACATCCCTCCCACTTCCCGCCCACATCCCATCCACTTCTCACCCACTCCACACCCAATTACCACCTACCCACTTCCCCCCAGTTCCCACTCAATTCCCACCCACATCCCTTCTACATCCCTTCCACATCCCTTCCACATCCCACCCACATCCCACCCACATCCCACCCACATCCCTCCCAATTCCCGCCCACTTCCAGCCCACATCCCACCCACATTCCACCCACGTCCCGCTCACATCCCACCCTCATCCCTCCCACATCCCACCCACTCTACACTAAATTACCACCCACTAACTCCCCGCCAGATACCACTAACTTCCCACCCACATCCCGCCCACATCATTTCCACATCCCTTCCACATCCTTTCCACATCCCAACCCCATCCCACCCCCATCCCACCCACATCCTACCCCACCCACTCCCCATCCTACTACCTACTTTCCACCCACTTCCCGCCCACATCCCACCCACTTATCACCCAATTCCCGCCCAGATCCAATCCACTTCTCACCCACATCCCTCCCACTTCGCGCCCACTTTCCACCCACCTCCCACCCACCTATTTTCCCACTATTCTCCCACTTCCCGGTGGGCATCCCGCCGGTATTACCAACATCGGAAAATGCAATCACTAATTATTTAGTATTCCATCCCTACATACAGAGTTTCAAGTCAATCGGGTGAAAATTATTTGTTTTCATGCAAAGGTTTCCAGGAATTTTCTGGCCGTTGGGTCAAATTTTCCAACATCGGAAAATCACATCTCAATTCATTTCACTTACTATTCTTACAAACCGAGATTCAAGCAAATCAGGTGAAAAATAGTTTTTTGCATGCACAACTTTCCGGCCATTTTCCTCGTGGGGGGCTTTTCCAAACTTGGGAAAACACGTGTCGAATATTTTGCGTACTAATATCAAGTCAATCGGATGAAAAATAAATGTTTACCATTCAAACTTTTAAAACGCTTTTCCAACTTTTCCGGGCGGGATTTTCCGGAAAATTGGAACACAGTTATTGTTGAATTTTCAAATAGAATCTTTGAATCTTTGAAAATGAGTTTGAATCTGATCGGATAATAATCAAAAAAGTTTTATACAACTATTTTCCGCGATTTTTCCACATTTCCCGACAGAATTTTCCTAAATCCGTCCCTCGTACTCACTTTCAGCATAAGATAAAACTACTGTGAATAACTCAGCTTCCTATCTTCAACGGATAGGACCGGCTGTGCGATGGTCACCAGTGAGACAGTCGGTCAGGTCGAACTCTTTTATATATATAGACTAGAAAATAACCCGATGCGCTTTGGTGCGTTTTCAACAGTATAAAACCAAACAATATTGGATATAATAATTCCAAGTAGAACCCAGAAATCGCACATTGCTGATGGGTTTTCCCTCCAACTCCCACCCCCATCCCACCCACTCTACACCCAATTCCCACCCACCTCCTTCCCCCCAGTTCCCACTCACTTCCCGCCCACGTCCCTCCCACATCCCACCCACATCCCACCCACATCCCACCCACATCCCTCCCACTTCCCTCCCACATCCCACCCACACCCTACCCACATCCCACCCACTTCCCTTCTGCTCACCACCCACATCCCACCCACATCCCACTCACATCCCACCCACAGCCCATTCACTTCCTAGAGGGTATCCCGTCGTAATTTCCAACATCGGAAAATGAAAACACAAATGAATTCGCAATCGGATGAAAAATAGTTATTTTGCACGTAGAATTTTCCAGGCGTTAAAATCCTGGGGGTGGATTTTCCGACATTCAAAAATCACATTTTTATTATTTGTCCTTACAAACCCAGTTTCAAGCCAATCGGATAAAAAATAGATTTTTTCATGCTTCTATCATGAGATAGAAGATGTATCTCGGTACAGACTAAAAAATTGGATCAACATTATTTATTATGTTTTGTAAACGTTATTATGTTTTGTAAACGTACATCGTATGTGTAAAATGTTATTACTAAATATAGTTTTAAAGCTAAGATCTCATAGGCAAAGAATTTGCCCAAATTTTCATGAACAATTCCCATTTTGAAATCTTCATATGCTTGAACCTCGTGCTAATCTTTTGAACTTATAATTGAAATATATTTAGTAACTAGCTGACCCGGCAAACGTTGTTCTGCCATATAAATTGTTTCTAGTCTATTAATATAAAAATCTCATGCCTTTTCCATTTCATTTCTCCCCCATCCCAATCACATCCCACCCACTTTTCACCTACTTCCCACCCACTACACACCCACATCCCACTTACATCCGATTCACTTACCAACCACTTCCCACCCCCCTTCCACATAAATTCCACCAACATCCCACCCACTGTTCACCCACTTATAAAGTAAAAACTATAGCTGAAATCCTATTTTACAACTGCCAAATATATACAAAAAAAAATTTCATTAAAATCGGTTAAGCCGTTACGGAGGAGTTTGCTAACACAGTTTGTGACACGAAATTTTTAAATATATAGACAAAGTAGGCTTTGAAGAATATGATGCTTGGTCAAACTGATGTGAAAGGCATTCGGAGGGTGCCATCCCAAGGGGCAAGTTCTACTCCGAAGCTCTCCTCTTGTTTATTTTTGAATTATTTTTTTTTTGGTACGAGAGCCTTTGCTCTGTGCTTCGGCTTTAAAGCGAGACTTTCTTCTTATTTTTTTTTGTATATTAATGCATTTGCTTAAAGAGTTTGTATTTTCTCCTGTACTATTCGGACTACTTTATTTTTCTTAAATTATAATGCATTTTTTTTTTTATTTTAATATTAGAATATAAAAAATAAAAATTATTCTTTAAGCCCTGAAGAACTAGGAGTCCAAAAAGAGATCTATGCTATTATTTTCTTATATCTTGTAATGTTCAAAATAATCCAAAAAATTGCTGCCCAATTGAAGTGGAATTGTGTAGATCAATGTCCATCACCAATTTGCCGCTTCGGTGGATTCAATGCATACATTTCTTATTTCCTTTAATATTAGAAATGAAAAATAAAAGAATTCATTCCTAGCGACCTGAAGAACCAGAAGTCGAAGAAAGCTCGATGCTAATATTTTCTTATTTCTTTAATGTACGACGATGATATTCAATGTAATAAATCTTCATCATCTTTATTGGCCGATGCTTGCATCACAACCGTTCGACGGTCTCGGCCGCTGCAATCAATGTCTACCAGTCGCTTCTGCTCCGTGCGAGCTGGGACCAGTTGGTCACACCAAGCTTGGCAATGTCGGCCCGATCCTGGTCATCCCATCTTAGTCGTGGTCTCTCCTGCTTGCGTCTTCCTCCGTAGTCAGCCGCCTTCGAATAATAAGCTTTCCTTACTGGAGCTTCTTCGTCCATCCTGGTGACATGTCCTAACCAGCGCAGCCGCTGTTGCTTTATGCGCTTGACCAGACACGTGTCCCCATAGAGCTCGTACAATTCGTCATTATTCTGAATGCGAAATCATCGCCAACTTTTAAAGGTCCATAAATCCTCCGAAGAATCTTTCGTTCAAACACACCAATCGCCGCTTCATCCGCTGCTGTCATTGTACATGCTTCTGCGCAGCATTGCAGGACTGGGATGATAAGCGACTTGTATAGGGCTAATTTTGTTCTTCGCTTGAGGTCTCTGCTCTTGAGCTCCCTACTTAGCCCGTAGTAGCATCGGTTTGCAAGAGTGATCCTTCGTCGGATTTCCAGACTGATGTTGTTGTCGCTGGTTATCGTCGTTCCGAGGTAAACAAAATCCTCTACAACTTTAAAGTTGTATTCTCCCATTGTAACAGATTGTCCAAGACGCAAGGACTTTTTGTCCGCGGATACAAGGTATTTCGTCTTGTCCTCATTTACCGCTAAACCCATTAGTTGGGACTGCCTCTCAATCTCTGAAAACGCCCTGCTTACCGCCCGTTCGTTTTTGCCGATAATGTCAATATCATCGGCATATGCGAGTAGCATTAGATCTTTATAAATAAAGGAGCCCGTTCTGTTGGCATGTGTGCACCGGCGCAGTATATATTCCATCAGTAGATTGAAGAAGTCACACGATAAGGCATCGCCGTGCCTAAAACCTCTTTTGGTATCAAATGGTTCGGAAAGGTTCTTTCCTATTTTGACGGAACTTTGTGTACTTCTCAACGTCATCATGCAGAGTCGAATGTACTATGCTGGTATACCAAGGGTAGACAAGGCTTCAAAAAACCTTGACCTTATCGGCGTGACCTTAAAGGCTGATTTATAGGCGCTGCGAAATAAGTCCCCAATGAAATAAGGCCCAAAAAAAAAAAATGAAATAAGGCCCCAAAAATTTATATAGAAAACAAAAACAACGATTTTTCTCAAATTTGGGGTGTTATTTCATTTTTTTGGGGCATTATTTCCTAAATAAAATTTCAAAATGAAATAAGTCCCCAAAAGAAGAAATGAAATAAGACCGCAAAACAATTTTTTGTATTTCATTTTATCAGCAAATAAGACGTAAATTTTTAATATGATTTTTTTTTTGGATCTTATTTCATTTTCTTATTTTTGATAAAATATGAAAAAAATCCAAGAACTTTAATAACGCTTAATTTTCTTAACTCCATGTGTTCTTAGACTAAGTATTTGATGCGTAGAATTTTTGTACAGGTGTGAAAAGTAACGTTTTAAAAACAGTTGAGTGATTAGCTTTCGAGTATGTTGACCAGTTTAGTGATTTGCATTGTGCGAAGTAGAAATAAAAATAAAAGTTAAAATTATGTAGTGCAGAAAAATTGTTGGACTCTGCTAATACTCAAAATTTGAATTACGTAAAAGAACAAAAAATTATATACAAGCTCAAATATAATTATATAATAAAAAAAAAATGTATCAATCTTAGCGCCGCAGGCGAAAATTTGAAATTACAAAAAAATCGCGCGATTTTTTTGTATCAAATTTTCATTATTTTTTTTTAAAATATGCATTGAATTTTAGCGCCGCAGGCGAAAATTTTCACTATTTCTTACTAAAAATTCAATTTTAATTTTTTTCCTTCTAAAGTTGGGCGAGTTTAGCTTTGTAGGCTTCAGAGGTCCCTTGTGATTGCAGCTTCTCGACGTTTAGCTTTCGATGTGTCCCAGAGCGTGAGGCATGTGCCACACTGAGCCGCGTGCGTACCTTGGCTGCAACCAGGCAGTGATCCGAGTCTATGTTGGCTCCTCGAATCGCACGCACGTCTAGTACACTCGATGAGTGCCTTCCGTCGATCACAACGTGATCAATCTGATTTCGTGTTCGTTGGTCAGGGGACTTCCAGGTCGCCTTATGGATGTCGAGGTGTTCAAATCTGGTACTACTTATGACCATGTTCCGGCCTGCAGCAAAGTCTATTAGCCTCTCTCCGTTACCGGAGGTTGTTTCATGAAGGCTAAATCGTCCGACTGTCGAACCAAAGGCTCCTTCTTTCCCGATTTTCGCGTTAAAATCGCCTAGAACGATATTTATGTCGTGATCGGGGCAGCGCTCGTATAGTTATTCCAGGCGCTCATAGAATTCGTCTTTTGTCGAGGTGTCCTTGTCTTCTGTTGGCGCGTGTGCACAGATAAGACTAATATTAACATATTTTGCCTTAAGTCTGAGCGCGGCAAGCCGCTCGTCCACTGGTGCAAAGCCGCACCCAAACTCGTGCTTGGAAACATGCCCGCTGTAGTCTTCTTCCAGGGTGGTGGTGGTTTCTGATCTGTCTTCTCTTTTCGTAGCGTTATTATCTTGCTCCCATATCCAATCCATCGCATTTCTTGGAGTGCGGTAACGTCCGATGAGTATTCCTTGAGGACTTTCACCAAGTCGATATCATCACCCTCTCTGTTGAGGGTGCGGACATTCCAGGTGCATATCCTCAAATCGTGGTCCTTAAAACGTTTGCGTGGGTCGTCGTCAGAGGGGGTCCGTATCCGAGGCATTGTAGTCGCAGTTTTCATTGGTGGAGATTTTTTACGGTGGTGGGTACCAAACCCGACGCACTAACCCTATATATTATACCCTGTAGGGAAGGGCGGGTCGCCGCTCACGTTAGCCAGCAGCGTTGCGGATGCATTGCTCTGTTTCCGGTGGTCACCACGAGGAGGTGTGAGTCGACTTGAGACGCAGTAAGCCAGGATCACGCTGGGTTCGCCAAGTTGAACCGATCAGCAGCTTTACCTGACCACATACGCCCCCATTAGGTCCAGAAGATCTATGACTAGAAGTTCTGAACCACCACCAAAAAGTTTTCCCTTTTCAAAAGTAATGCTTGTTATTCGGTGGAATGAAAAGTAATTGCCAAATTACACACTCGTTCAGTTGCTAGATGTACTAGATGTAAGGTGAATTTTCCTTAATTCTGTGATCAATTTAGAAATAGTTAGTGAAATTTAATTTGGCATTATAGTCTTTAATTGATTTTTGAAGAAATTTTTTTATTTGATTTGTCCAGATTTTGGCTGTGCAAACGAAAACGAAAAGTGAAACATAAAAGTCAGCCTCTCTCATTTCCGACTGAATTTCGCTTGGAATTCTGGTATCTCTCTTGTGTATCTAGTGCCCATTTCGCTTGGTCCAGTGATTTGCAAAAAGTAAAAAGAGAGCAATTTCATTCGAAATTGAGAACACAAAAACGAAACCGAAACGGAATTGCGTTCGATTTGCTTTTCAAAAACAAGTGGAATTGAGAACATGCCTGTATGCAACCCATCACAGACGCATCGCTGTCTGCAATAAAACGCGATATTAAAAAACAGTTGGGAAGACATTTGCTTGATCCGTCGACAAATTTTGATATGCTTTAAGAATATCCGAATGAGATAATACTCCAACGTCGTCAGCCCCAGTTGAAAGAATGTTTTCATTTCAAAATATTATTAACGACTCGAGACGCCAAGCCATTTTCATGCAAACCAATGGATAATAAATAATATGAAAAAAACTTGTTATTATTTTCAAACAATCACATGAAATATAAACCATTAATTTTATAATACTAAGTAAGGACTAAGTAATTTCATTTGACACCTAAAAGTTCGTAAGTAATTCAACATTTCAAGTACAATTACTCAAGAATCACCCGTTATAGCTACAATTATTTAAGTAATTGTAAAAGTAATTAAATTTTGTAATATTCACTGGTTTCCTCTTATATCGGGTCCTTGGAATTGAAATGCATAAAAAATTTTTTGAGTTAACACGACGCACAGTTTTAAAATATCCAGTTGTTATAAAAATAAACAAAAATCAGAGTTAAATTATCATTAAAAGCAATAAAATAGTCATTAAACATGCCACATTGCAAGCTTGAAAAATTAAATTTCACAACTCGCATCAGGCACAAAATTAAAGTGATTAAAATTTAGCCGTCAGTGTCTTGTTTTTTATTCTTGAATAGTTGAACTGCAAAAATTTCAATACCAGGTCTAAATACCTTTACTGGAACAGTTTATATAATTTTTTATAAACACCTAAAAACAAGGCAAATTGCAAAAAAAAAACACGTTGCTTTTATTGACTACAACTTGCAAGTTCCATCGAGTTCGGCGAAGTCACCACATGGGGAACATGCGGGTGGATCCCCAAAACATATTCACAAAAAAAAAAACCCTTCCGCATGTTTCCGCCATTTTGAGTTTTTCGTTTTATTGTAAGACGAATTTTCGAACAAAATCACGTGTAATCCGCATGTTTTTTGCTATCTACTTCGCCAGTTTTAAAGCTATCGTTACCAAACCTTGTACAATGTCTTGAAATACATACAGGCTGTATATGTGTCGTAACCGGCCTGATCGGATGATTATACCAAATAGCTGCCATAGGAACGCTCGGTCGGAAAACTAGTTTTTATGAGAAAACCTTTTTGTTTTCAGTGATAACGTCAGCTTGTCAATTATTTATTTAATTTGCTTTCACACAATTCTGCAAAGTTTCATCAAAATCGGGTGACTCTATCGTATAGCTCGCATAGTACTGACGTGTTCTGGCTAATACTGAAAAAAAGCGATATTGTATGGGAGGTGGGAGTAGTTTTTGTCCGATGTTGTTCATCTTAGAAACATATTTTCGTATGGCCAAAAAACTCTTTCATTTCAAGTCGATATCTCTTAAACTACGGCCGCAATTGATTTAAGTCCCCCTAGATTGGCAAAATCTTACACTGTGCGACGGTTTCACATACAATTTTTTTTAAGTTTTTCATTAACCTTACTATTTAAACGGGAAAAAGTCATGTTTTGACAGTATTTTACTTGAACGGTGTGGGTTTTTGGTAAGCTTTCACCAGCAAAGATTCTTGGAATGTTTCAGGCTAAAAGTTTTGGAATCACTCCATTTCCCGATATGGGACTTTTATTCTACCAATTTACTAATTTTTATACCCTTGCAAAGGGTATTATAATTTTGCCCAGAAGTTTGCAACGCATAGAAATATTCCATTTCCGACCCTATAAACTATATATATTCTTGATCAGGGTGACGAGCTGAGTCGATTGAGCTTTGTCCGTCCGTCTGTCTGTCCGTCTGTCTGTCTGTTTCTACGCGAACTAGTCTCTCAGTTTTAAAGCTATCGAGCTGAAACTTTGCACAGAGTCTGCTTTTTACATGCACACTGGTAATATGTCGGAACCGACCGGATCGGATGACTATATCTTATAGCTGCTATAGGAACTATCGGTCGAAAAGTGGGTCTTTGTGAGAAAAACTTTTTTGTTTTTAATGATAACGTGTCTCACTTCAGCGATTATTAATATTATACGCTTTCACATAGATTTGGATGTTTTGGTCAAAATCGGATGACTATATCTTATAGCTGTCATAGGAACTATCGGTCGAAAAGTGGGGTTTATTTAGAAAAATTGTTTGTTTTAATGCTGGCGTTCTTAAACTCTGATGTATTAAAACATTTGCAAGGGTATAAAAACTTCGGCAAAGACGAAGTTAGCTTGGCCTTCTCGTTTTTTTTAAATTGAGTTTTCGCTAATTTTTCTCCAGCTTTCATATTTTTGTACCCAAGGCTTATACATGCATCTTTCTCAAAGATGATTATGTCTATTAAAAACTACACAACTAACAAAATTATTAATTTTTTATTTTTCAAAATATTTTTAAACCAACTATGTTTAATTTCTACAATATATGTCTAGCATGAAATAAACTAAATAAAATAATGGTTCTTTGCACTTTTAGGATCAAAATCCAAAAATCTCGATGTGCTGGACCATTTCTGAAACAGATGAAAGTCATCATCCAGATTACCACCAACCCTTCAATATACTAAAGCTTGTTGCCTAGTGTAATCTATTGTTTGGAGCTCTGTGCATATTAAAAACGCTGTTAGCATTTGGTAAATAAAACTAGCAAATAACATTTGAGTCCTACATAATTTTAAATCATATTTAAGCCTACAACCCTGCCGTGGCAGCAACATAGCCATAACCACAAGTCAGCTGCTCTTATCCATTCACTTCATGCATCTAACCTAAGCTCGAAAGCTTAAAACTCCGGCATTTGTAGAACACCGTCATTATACTCTGTACCGAAGGCACATAGAGTATATTAAGTTTGTGCAAAAGTATGTAACAGGGAGAAGGAATCATTTCCGACCCTCTAAAGTATATATATTCTTGATCAGCATCAACAGCCGAGACGATATAGCCATGTCCGTCTGTCCGTCCGTCCGTCCGTCTGTCTGTCCGTCCGTCCGTATGAACAAACAGATCTCAGAGTTGGTCAGAGATAGAGGTTTGACATGAATGGGACAAATGCTTCTTATACGGGGGTGCCACAGAAATCTCTAGAGATTTTGCCGACGGTCGGTTTATAAATCTCTCGAAAAATTCGTTGGTGCCACAGAACTTCTAGAGATTTCATTTTCTAATTAGAAAATCTTGTTGGAACACCAGATGTTCCAATTGATGTTCCATCTCTAAAAACAGGGCTGAATCTCTCGCCAAAAAAATTTCCCTTATTTTAGATGTGGGTTAATTTAATGATTAACTGAAATTTTTTGATTGTGTTATATGTTTTATGATGCATTTTTAAATAATAATTCAATTTTAAGTCCCATTTTCCACCAATATAATGCAAAATTTAAAAATTTGTTGGCGCCAAACATGAGGTATAAGTTTCCATCCCTTAATCCGCTAGTTGTCATGTAGAGTGCGCCACTTAGACAAAAGGCGCTAGTGAGAAAAGAGCTTTGCAAAATCTCTTAACAAAACATTAGAGGTTTCAAAACAACCAATAGAAATTTCTGTGGCACCTAAGAATTGGAATTCGGTTGGAGTTTGGTTGGAAGAGGTTTCTGTGGCACGTCATATCTCCCACAGCATTATAGATAGATGATTTGTACCTTCTAAAAATAGTCATTAGCAATATGTATCGATCTTTATCACTCCCACCACAACCAACGCCGCAATCTTAGAGAGAGAGAGAGAGAGAAAGAGAGAGAGAGAGAGAGAGAGAGAAAGATGAGCGCAGCAGCAGCATTGCATTTAGCTTCTACTCTAGGTACAGAGTATATTACAATGCTAGTATAGACTTTCTCACTTGTTGTGATTGGTGCTTTTTCCAAACCATTGACCCCAAAACCTCTATAGATTTCTGGACACGTATGGGATTGTTTAATGTGGCGTTTGTGGCTTAGGGTTAAACTGTAGCGACCAGTCGTTTAGGGGTTTTTCATAACCGTTAAAGAGCATCTTAAGTTTTACCCAGCGAAAATTAAAAAAACACACAAGCCAAGGGAATGAGAAAGGATCGGTTTGCCCTAGTGGGCGGCTTCAAATTCTTTCCCCACAGCAGACTGCATCACCAGGATGAAAACAAACTGCAGATTATGCCGCCCCAAATAATATCAAGAAAAATCAAATCTCTCCCCTTGCTGCATGCGCATCATTTTTCCAGCAATTTTCACACTCAAGCTGGCATGCACTTTGCATTAGTTTTTCTACTCTGACAGCTGCACTTACGCAATGCTACGCATAAGTGGCTTCCCCCCGCAACATTCTCGCATTTGTTCCCCCCTGTGCCATGACAGCAATATTATTTATTGAAAAGCCTTCAAAAAACGAAGCCATTACAAAATGGCAGATCGAGCAACCACTGGAAAATGATGGTTGGGCGACATCCTGAGTGTGATTAACTAAAAATGAGAATGTGTTGGGTCATGGCTACCAAAAAGGAAAATTTGCATGGCCTTTCAGTGTCACTTTATTAGCCTCGATGACTAAGCAGGCTTGATGAACATTTTTTGGCAATTGGTTTTTTTTTTTGCATTTTCTAATGCTGACAAATTGACTTGCCACGAGACAGCCTAAAAGTATGCAGCGCGGCTAATAACTCAATAAAGCAAATGAAGACGCACTTTTCACCCCAACCCTCCCTCCGACGACGCTCTCTTTGTGGCTCACCAGCTAAGCCGATTTCCGCTTGTTTGCCACACAATTACAATTTGTCAGTTCAGGTTGAGGTTTTGCAGCCTTCGCCTTGTCTCTGGCGAATATATCAAATGCCTAATTGGGGATTAAGGCGTTGAGCGGCACACAAAGTGTAGGAAGACATTTGAAAAGGGAGGTGAGGAAGTCAGGATTAAACTTTTGGGTTGCCAATTGGCAAACACTCATAAAGTATATTTGTTATACATCCCATAAATTGTTTCAGCCCACTTTTCGGCGATAATATACATACTTCAAAATGGCAACCGGAACACACCAAATAATCCCCGACAAATTGCCCTTTGTTTGGCTCACCTAAAAGTGTGCCATAAAACATGTTTTAAACTCCAGCCGATGCTTTCGTTTGGCCTAATGACCACACGTAGAACATCTTGTCCTGCGGTCGCCATAAATAACGCAACGAGCATTTGTCATCTGACCCGCCTCTCACCTGATTTGCCACCTCAATTGCTGCAGCAGTCCTTGGCCTTTGTCGACGTGTTGGGCTGTAAATCAGCTCATTAGTTAAGTTGGCAGCGTGTCCCCCTCCTCCTGCTCCCTTTCTCCATCTCTTTCTCCCATTCTCGTTAAGCTTCATTTAATCAAAACAAAAAGTTTGTCCTGGGCGAAGAAAAATTACCAATGGCCCAACGAAATAAGCGCCTAAAATGCCGCTTTGAATGCTAATAAATCTCATTTGGGGGAAGCTATCGACGCTTAAAGTTAACCTTTGGCCAGGGGGAACATAATTTAGGCCTGGGTAAGTTTTGTGCAGGGATTTCTTTTTCTCTCGTTGTTGGTTGTAGTTGATAGCCAAAAGTTAAGCCGAGTTGAAGGATTGATGCATGTGTGAAAGTGTGGGAGTGTGCGAGTTAATGAAGCATGGCTTTTCCTGGGGTTAAAAAGTTAGCCAGAAGAAATATGGCAAGTTGTCGATTGAGTTTTACTGGCAGATGAGTGTTGGGGTTATGATCTCCAGGTGATTGTTTCGAAAGAGGAATTTTTTAGTTAATTTTATAGAGATTTCTAAAAGAAATTGAGATTGAAAGTTCGTTAAGTAAAACTGTTTTATTTATCCAACAACAAGATTTTATTTCCACCTTGACTTTATCAAGAAAAGGACTTTAATTAAAGTTAAATCACAATATAAGGTTACAATTAGAAACTTTGTATCAATCTGACAGCCAAATGCTCTTTCTCAAATTAAAATATGTGCTTAACATAAATCCTAAAAAGTTTATAAGCTTAAAAGGATTCTATTTATAAACTGTATTCATTTATTAAAGTCAAGATTTCTGCCAGAAAATTTAAGAAAAACTGAATTTATATGTAAACGTTCTTTAACTTTTCCATTATGAGCAGATTTTTAAATTTCAGAAGAGATCGCCCTTCTAAAATCAATGATATTGAATCTATCAAAAAAGGGTTGCTGCGACTGCGCTTCGGCTAAGCATGTATAAGAGAACAAGCGAACCATATTGGTCCCAAATCCCAAAAAGACGGCCAAATGTCGAAAAACGTATTTGATTTTGCTGAAAGTCTGTACTCGGGTATCTTTGGGGTCGCTGATCTCGAGTCTGATGTCAAAATTTAGAAAAACAAAATGGCGGAACCAATATGGCGGACAATTTCTTCAAAAACAAATTTTATTTGGCTGAAAGTCTGTACTCGGGGGTTTTCGGGGGGGTTTCAAAATGGCTGAATCAATATGGCGTACAGTTTCTTTGAGAACGTATTTGATTTGGCTGTAACGTCGAAAAACACGTTTATCGATAATATCTCGATAACTATTTGACAGAATTTTTTTCATATCGATTTTCGTGCTCAGCCGACCAAAATACTTTAGACAAAGTTGGTTTGGTGAATTGGGGAAGAGTGCTGTCGAGCAGTGTATATATATTATGTAACGACAAATGTGGCACAAAAATCGTCACCGAGACTAAATATGCAGCTATCTGCAGCTAATTTTGGGTATGTTTTAAAGAATTGTCTCAACAACAATTTCTTATTTGTTTGAGAGTGGGATCTGATGGAAGTTTTGACTTATGACTTGTTCTAACACGACTTTTCAGAATGTGACCAAGAAAAAACCTCTACTTTTGTTAACGATTCACTATTTTACGCATTGTTAATAATAATTTTCAACAATACACTTAAATTTTACTTACTTCCTAGAGTAGAATCCATTTTTCAGAATCCAAATCGGTTAATTTTTCGCGATTCTATACGTTTCCAAACGTTATGTTATTTTCGATGCATAACGAGTAAACGATGAGGCACGATCGACGCTCACGAACGGAGTTCAAGCCTGAGACAGGTGGGGACACTTCCTCCTTATTAACAGTCAGAATACAAAGTAGATGTACCACTACAACTATTCCAATCATTAAAAGTACATAAAACAAATATTTTTTTTCGACTTTTGGCCAGCTTTTTTGGATTTGGGACCATAGTGCGAACAGCGAAGATAAGGGCAAGCAATTTAGGAGGTGGATGGCCTTTGAATTTAATTCTGTTGGCAAAGTTAAAACTTTACAAGGGCGGCGATGAGCCCTCTGAACAGATTGTTTGACCATCCTTACAAAAAACCATCATCGGACTTGAATTTGCAGTTAAAATTTCAGTCAATGGGCCTTGCAACAGCAATATGCGTTGTCATTGAAATTGTAAGCGGAGTCGAAAATATGTAATGCCCTCAAGCGTTGCACAATTAATTAGGATAATTTTTTCTTAAATGCCAATAACTTCTATATTGATAAACTGATTTTAGTATATTATGGGACGTTGTATTTTTATTATTTTTAATAGATAAATTTTTGGCGACCAAAAAAAAATAATTTTTACACGATTTTTTACGTGGTGAAAATCGCTTTTAAAATCTACCTTTTTTTAGAAAAATGATAAATTTAATGCAAAGTTGCCGATAAAATCCTTTGTAACGCCGAAGTCAAGCACCGGACTAAGAAGTGGTGTATGAATGAATGATGGGGCATTCCATTACTTCCTAGAAAATATTACCTTTTTATAAGGCACGAACCTATATTGATAAACACATTTTTCTAAAGGTACATTTTTCCCCAATCAAAAAACTAGCTTCTCCGCTGTTCTCGAAAACGGCCCCACTAAAAAAATTATGGAATGGATTATTGGACTCAGCGGAGGGATTTGCAAAAGGAATAGCTACCAAATGCTCGGGATCGCAAAATTTTTATTATTTTGTAAACTAGTGCAATCAATAAGTTCTAGGCTAAAGGGTGGTTTCCACTCGTGGAAAAGTTGAAATTCCGCAGATTCTTAACAGAGTCTGCTAAGTCGCTGCTATTAACCTGATAACAGACTTTCTTCCATCGATAAACGTTTCAAAGAAACCTTGTGCTTATTATTGCGCTGTGAAGTGAGCCCGCAAACTTAAAAACAACAACACCTCATATAAGTTATTTTGTGTGCTATTTAAATAAATTAATATTATTTAATGAAATGAATAACACATTAATTGTTCTTATCATTATGTGTAGTATGAGCACAGTAAACTCGAGTTGAACGTCGGTAATTGCTTCATCCTGCACTTGGTGTAGGACTCTTCCACGAAATGCCTTAAAAAAATGTCATTGAACGACGCTATCTGGCAGAATCTTGCTAAGCTGCGCTCATTTTCAATTTGTTGTAGTCGTTGAATTAGAATCGAATCCTATTTTCGTTGCGACGCCACAAAAAAAAGGCATTAACAGCACTTAAAGCTACGTTATTTTTTTAACATAGCGTAGTGGCAAACGTAACCTTTTTCTCGATGAGTGAAAACCGAATAAAAAACGGCCAAACGAACAAACTACGCAGCAGTTTTTTTTTTATATGGAGTTTTCCATTTCGAAGCCGTTTCGCGATCCGTGGAAACCGCCCTTAAGCGTAAATAAGTAATTTTGGTTAAAAAAAATCGGTTCAAAACTTTTTGAGAAATCATGTCAAGCGCCTTTAAAAATAGAGTTTAGAAAAACAAGCAATTAAAGATTTTAGTGGCAGACTAATGCGGCCTGATGATCGGAACTGCCGAAGGCTCTATCTCTTATAATTTTACTCCAATCAATTTGAAATTTTTGCTCGGGTGAATCTAAAATGGTATTCCGTCAGAAACATCGATTTTAATAATAATATACTTTGTGCTTTTAAAAATATTCCAGAATAAAGGATTAACTGCTTCAGGCGATACCTGACCAAATTATTTTATATAAGTAAATTGTTTACATATACTGGAAAAT
>JAEIFU010003004.1:0-34336 GCA_018904235.1 Lordiphosa stackelbergi
AAAGCAGAAATTTATATAATAAAAAATCTTAAAAATAACATTAAAATATCAACTAAATCGCAACAAAACATTTAAATATTCACAAAAAGGAACCAAGAAGACAATTACAATAAATAGCACAAAAACGCACAGACGATAATCCCAACAAACGGTACAAATAAGCACAGTTACATACCGAAAAAGAACCGCTTGAAGCCAAGCCGCTTTGATACAGATAACAGCAATCTGCAAGTTTCTGCAGCTGAAACTTGAACCATTACAATCTGTAATTATAGACGATTATTTTAACATAAATTTTATCGTTAGCTTCGATTATCTTCACAACTAAAAGCTTAAATGAAATTATTGTTTTCACACGAATTTAGATAATTAAACAGGTATCTACTGCTATAGTCATTTTTAACATTAACACGACACGTTAACTACCCGCAAATTGTCACAAAACATAGTTAATGCCTCTTCCCCACAATATTAATTGCTTCCATTGGACGAGCATTCCGTTTTAAACGCGTATTTTTTCATTTATTTACAAACATAACACCAAGTTGTTTCAAGCTGTCAAAAACAAATAATTTCATGCTCTCTTTTTTTATGCTATTCTTTGACAGGGCGGTTAGCGAAAAAACAAGAATGCAGTTTAATAGCTAGATCTATTATGAGTTAGTGTTGACACATTTCAAGCCTTAATGTTGACTTTGATTTTTTTATTTTTGGCCTATGGGAGCGACCACTGTGCAGCCACAACAGCAAAGTGAAATGTGCAAAAAAAACATTAAACAAATTCACATAAAATGTGCAAACAATATGGCTTCATCGAGAAGTGCAAACACTCACACGCCTGCATACAACAGCGCATGCACGCATAGTTTTTCAGTCAACTAAAACTACATCGTGACAGTCCGAGCTCAACAGCAACAGTCTCAGCCTGTTCGCAACCCGAACAAAATAATCATCCATACATGAAGACGGCATTTAGAAATCAAAGAGCTTCTTTTAGCCTACAAAATAATCAGCCCCTGAAAAATCTTGCTTCAGTCAATTGCGAATCTACCACTCGTCTAGTCAACTCGACGACATGTCTGAGCACACATGTTTGTAAAAAAAATTATATTAAAATATCTTTTAAAGGCAAGGTCATATTTCATGCTTTATTTTTAGAAATTTTCATTAATGTGGGTTTATTTATTCCTTATACATGTAATGGTATAACGTTTGAAGTATCTTTGGAAATAAATTTCAATATAAAATATCTATAAATAAGTCCTCGAAACAAAGGTGTTGGGTGGTGAACATCATAGTGCGCCACCGGATCATCTGATACAAAAAAGTCAATACGCATTTAAAAGGTGATATGATTCCCAAGGTAACAACAAATTGCAAAAATTACAAATTGCAGATCTAACATTGAGTTTCACCTGCATTCATTTGAAAATTAAATGTACCATTATAGTATGTAAATCCATTTCTATCATGAAGAAAAAGTGCTTTTTGGACTTAAAAGACCAACAAGAACCAACGGAATGAAAGCCAGTGCCACATTATGAACCCAAAAAGAGCAATATTTCGAATAATTATCACAGACTGTATACATCAAAACTGTGTCAAACTGTGTCGACGAATCGGTTGCTGTGTCTAACTCATCTGACTTTGACTAAACATTATGGGAAACAGGCATAGGTTGTTTGTTCTATTTCTGTACATTTGTTGGCTTGACGGAAAAATTTCTTCGGTTTTATCCGCAGTAAAATTTATGGTGATATAACAAAAATAAATTTTAAATTTAAAAACTAAGGGAAAAAAAAATTAAAATATATTTATTAATGTTTGTTTTGAGTTTTTGTTTGAAAAAGTTACTTGATATGTTAAATTAACCGACGGAGGAGAAAAGAATAATTGTTTTTTTTTGTTTTTGGTTTCGGGTGTTGTGGCCGGTTTGGCGAATTTGGCGAAGCAAAAATAGATAAAATTGATGGTCGATTTTTTGACCGCTTTAATTTAATTAAATAAAGGGAACCCCAGATAGCCCGAAAATATTTGGTTTATTAAACTCGGTCAATTATTTTGGTTTTTACAGTGGTTCGAAGTTAAACAATTTTTCAAACCGGATAAATTTTTTGTATAATTTTGATTTCAAATGTAACGTTTGGGAACGTATAAAAACCAAACGGAAATTCCGATTGCAATTTGGTTTCTTTTTAAAAGATGCATCGATTCTGAAGAAAAATGAATAAGAAAATGTAATATTTTTAATTAGAGTATCGTCGTCTTACTGAAGTACTTTTGTACCTTATTTTCCCACTTTGATGGACTGCGAAAAGAACATTCACGCTCATTCACGTTTCTAGAGTAAACATTTTCTTAAAATACATATTTCTAAATAAAAATTTAATTATTTGGTCTTGCACCGAACCTTCCTTGCGAGTATGAGCGACTTAAACATATTAAAATGCGCCAGATTTATTGTGTATTGAGATGAAATCTACACAACTTTGCTTGTGCACGATGAACGGTGGGCCGGTTTCGCTTTGCAAAATCGTAACTTTTGAACGGAAAGAGATATTTTCAAAATTCCAATGGGAACTATTAGAAATTTCAATAGATTTAAAATAAGTTAAAGCTTACCATTGTAGGTCCATAGGGTGATTCAGGATCGGCTGCCAAAGTGCCAAGTTTAATCCACCGAAAATGTTTCAAAAACGAGAAAGGCAAAGCTAGCGGCTGTAACGAAGTTTTGATACATAAAATATAACTTGTCTCAACGTTAGCAACTTCGACCAAACTTCGCAGATCAGCTTAAAAACATTACATATTACCCATGACCGTGTTTGAGAGCAGTAATATTGAGAACAAAACATTTTTTCTTACTAAAATCCATTTCCGAACAGCCGAACATTTTGTATGGCAGCTACAAGAAGTAGTCATCCGATCCGGTTGGTTCGACATATTGGCGTGCGGTAAAAAGACTCTGGGCAAATTTTCAGCTCGATAGCTCCAAAACTGAGCGACTAGTTCGCGTAGAAACGAACAGACGGACAGACGGACGGACGGACAGACGGACGGACGGAGACGGA
Source organism: Lordiphosa stackelbergi (assembly GCA_018904235.1). Taxonomy (NCBI): domain Eukaryota; kingdom Metazoa; phylum Arthropoda; class Insecta; order Diptera; family Drosophilidae; genus Lordiphosa; species Lordiphosa stackelbergi. The sequence goes on from JAEIFU010003004.1 coordinate 3,072, forward strand.
CGGACAAAGCTTAATTGACTCCAGCTCGTCGTGATCAAGAATATATATACTTTATGTGGTCGGAGATGATTCCTTCTATGCATTGCAAACTTCTGGGCAAAATTATAATACACTTTTCAGAAGTGTATAAAAGCAAAAAATTTTAACTTTTTTAAATGATTTATTAAAAATGTCGTAGTAAAACTACTTTAAATTGTGAGTAGTAAAAAATTATTATTTGATTTTGTTTATATATATTTTTGCAATTTTAACTATGTTAAAAACTATCGTAAGTGCCAAACTTGAAGAACTTAAAAAAATATTGTGGGGAAAAATATCATATGTGCCAAAAATTTAGTTTTAAGGGTCAGTTTTTCCAGAGATTAAAACCGAAACGAATAACGGTTTGGGTTACGGTTACTGTTTTGGCCGATCGTTTTTTTTCCGGTTACGGTTATATTACGGTTGTGGAATATCGGTTACGGTACTGGTTACGGTTATTAACCTAATTCTGTTTCGGGTTTTGTTAGGTTACTTTTGTTTATATAAAATATAAACTTTGCAATTCATGCAGACAAAAGCGGAGATTCATTATAAATTCTACTCCTGAAAACAAACGCTCAACACTTATTTGTGTGGGTGGCTCTGCTAGCAAAACTTTTGATAATTTAAAAGATCTGGAAATATTGTTTCATTTTTTCCGACCGTTCCAATATGTGTCCTCTGTCAAGCCATATTTTTAATGAAGATGTCAGATTGTTTTTAATTGGAACTGCTGGAAATTTCCGACCAACTTGGATGTGGACTGTTTTCCCCTGATAAATCAATCAAATTATGGTTGTCCAACAATTTAATACAGTTAATTTTCTGCTCGGCAGATAAAGACACATTATATCTCGGATCAAGAAATATTGCACATAGGTAAGCATCATTCTCGAACAGACTTGGTTCTCTAAACTTCTAACTCGTGAGACTATAGTTTGGTCAATTCTGAGTTGTTTTTGATTTCAAATTAACATTGAATCCAGATAGAACCTAAGGTTACAGAAAAATCAGAATTAGCTGATGCCAAATTTGAGCCGAAGTCGTACATTTATGGATCGGCTAAACTAGCCAGCATCCAGTGTAATATCACAAACATATGTATATGGAAAGATGAGGAGGGTAAAGATTTTGGTTAGCTGCACTCACTCTTTCTCGTTCGCTCTCTTTTCTTTGTGGCCGTCAGCAATAGTGCGGCGCAATGTATGCATGTAAAATGTTCATTGTGCGTACATAAAATTTACTTCAGAGCCGGCCATGCATAACTCAGTGTCAGAGAGAAGGGCATATTTTTTGTCCTCTCCATTTGGCTTGCACAGGTCTAGACCAGAGCCAGCCAGCCTAGCTACCAGGGGCCGAAGTCACTCATGTTTTTATGTAAACGCGAGCCGAACTAATGGTTGTGTGAATCGGTGAACACTGAATTGCATGAAAGTTGTAGGCTGTAGTCTGGAGAGAGCTCTCTTGCTCACTAACACAAGCACACTTCTCTGTCCTCTACATTATCCCGGCACTGATTTACGTTTATCGAAATTTTTACTAGTAGAGGAAAACCGAAATTAACCCGTATATTTGTTTCTGTTTCGGTTCTGATAACCGGTTATGGTAATAAAAGTTATAGGGTTACGGTTATAAGAAAAAAAATTTTTCGGTTACGGTTACGGTTTCGGTTACAAATTTTAAAGTGTTTTTTAGCGGTTAAGGGTTGTTTCGAATCAATATGTTTGCGCCCAGTGAGACTGTTGTCATGGTGTACAGCAAGGTATACAAGATGGTTTGATTGTGGGATCAAAGATATTTATCTGCTGAAGTTCAAAGGTTGACTTGCTCGGAACACAAACTGATGTTTGCTCAATAAGATCTTTTCAAATACTTTTAATTATCAAGAAAGCAGTTTAATGGGTCCTATATAAGGGGTGCGTCCAAACGTCCGCGTGGAGCAACAACAACCACAAGAAATAGAAAGAGAACCAGATTTTTGTTTGTGTATGTGTTTCGAGGTCGCTCACTATACATAGGTAACATTGTTGTTGCGTTCGAGTTTGACAGAGACAGAGCAGAAAAAGAAGAGAGGCACATATGAAGTTGAACTTCTTCAAAGAGAGAAGAGAACGCAAATGAATTTGCTGTTGCTTTACTCAGCTCATAAGGCCATCCGCGCGATTATTTACTCATTTACTCTTATGCAAAGTATCCATCCAATCCTTTCATTTCACTTTCTCTTCTCACCCCACAGATGTTTGAGCGTGAAATCTCACGTAGCAAAATTCTGGAGGCACGCGTTGAGGAGATGAAACTTAAGCGTCGCACTTTCTTTCTGGCCGAAGAGGAACGTCTGCGTCGTGAAGAGGATGCGATTGAACCTGAATTGGAGCTCGATCCCGATAATCCGGAACAGTTTGTGCAAATGATTGAGGCTGATGAGCAATTTCGTACAGCCATAGCCGATTTTCAGGATCACTTGCTAACGGTGGAGCGCAAACGTTCGTTGCGTTCCGTCATTATGGAACGCACCGCTTTCGAGCAATTCTATTTGGATGAGGAGCGTGGTCAAGCGGAGGGCGGCGATGAGGTAACGGGAGCAGCATTGAACAAACCAATCAAGGAAGTGGCCAACGAAGCGGAGGCCTCCCAGCCGCCTCCAAATGTGAAGCAGAATGCAGAGGCCACCGAAGCCGGCGAGTAAAGCCCCTCCTTATTTTCAATTTGCATTATATCGATTTGCCCTAACTCAAGTAAAAAGTGTTTTCTTTTTTTGTTTTGGACCTTCAAATAAATAAATTCCACCTCTTTTGGACCCCATAACATGCGCATTTAATTTTAAGTAACAAACCTCGCTCACAGCTACATTAAAAGTACTAAAAAAAAAAAGTAGTTTGAAATCAACAAGAGGAATGAAGCAGTTGTCCTCTAGAGCTTGTCCGAATCGATGCCCGTGTCCAGGAAATCATTCACCAGACGCATAGCCTTCTTTGGGATCATGCGGCCCACCTTCTCCATGGCCAAATAGTGACGTGGCACAGAAGCCTCCTCCAGTCCCTGACGCTGAGCCTCAATAATGGATGCAGCCGCCTGCTTGGGGCTAAGCATTTTCAACAGACTGGGGAAACGACAGCGGGGATTCTTGCACAATCCGGTATCAATAATATAGGGATAGATGGTGGTCAGTTTAATCTGCAATAAAGGACGAAATTGTTAATGTGGATGGGTGTCATAAAAGGGTTTTATTTTGCCACTCACATTGCTCTGGGGATTGTTGCGTCGCAGCTCTTCGGCCAGGGAGTTCATGTAACCGCGCACAGCAAATTTGGTACCGCAATAGGGCACCAGATTGACCAGACCAAACAGACCAGCACAGGAGGAGAGAGCCACTATGCTGCCCTCGTTACGCTCAATCATTTCGGGCAGGAAGGCCTGGTTGATCTACGGAATAGAAATGGTGGGGAAATTATGAGTTTTATCAAAGGAAAATGCCAAATATAGAAAATACTAAGAGGAATTTTTGTTCAAAATGCCAAAGAACCTATTTTTGTAGACTGCTTACGGCTGCGGAGACACCGAAATAAATGAAGAAAATATGTCTCAAGCTACGACAACTTCAAGAAATAGATAGAGAAAAACCGATTAGATGTGAGTCTTATCGTGGCAGTCTAATACAAACGAAATCATATTTAGCCCAACAACAAAATTGTGGTTGCATTCTCAAGAGCCATAAGCTATGCGCGGCGTGCGCATAGGGCACCCCTGCTTTAAGGGAAGACTGGTCATAACTACCGAATTATGCCTGTTTCTTCCAGGAGCTCTCAAATTTTGGTCACACAATTTAGAGCTATCATCCGCAACTGTTTCACTTTGTGGTCCGCAATTATGTGCATTTCTTTCAGAATCACCCAAAGCCCTTCAAAATATGCTAAACTCGTTGCACAGCTACTGTTAAAAGTGAAGGCAATCAACTCCTGCTGGAAGTCACTGCTTGGTAAACAAGAAGTGGCGCATAGTGTTAAGTACTAATACTTCACGGCAACGTCCAAAGCCATAATGTTTTACGCCGCTCAAATATGGGGCTATATTTCTTTTGAAGATGTGGAAAAACTACAGCCCTTTTTTTAAAAAAAGGTTGTTAGACTACCTAGAAGTACGCCAAAATATGCACTGCACATCAAAACAGGACTAGTCCCGTTGTATTTGGACACACTGCGACTGCACTTCAACTACTTTCAAAGGGTGATGAGCATGCCAGACAGTCGACTTCCAAAAATTGTAACAAGATATCTCATTGAGCACAGGCTCCAGTTCTTCCAAGAGTGGGAAAGGATAGACAGTGAGCTAGATGTTTCCATCAACCTCTAAGACAACACCACATGGAAAAACTCGCATACAGAGATCATCCAAAAAATGTACGACTCAACGAGGACTTCGTATATATCTCTGGCGGTGCAAAGCACTTCCCGATTTTAGCGATGAAAATACACTGCACCATATCAGCTTGATATGTCGCGCTCGCTCGGAAATGTTACCACTCAACAATAAGCACCACATGGGAACGTCAAACACGCAGTGCACCTTATGCAACCTGGGAGCTGTCGAAGATGTGCTACACTTCATTGCCATGTGCCCAATCCTCGGCGAAATTAGAAAATTGCACCTCAAGCAACGCTTCCTGAATGTTGAAGAAGCCAACGAATGGTTAAATGGAAAAGACTGGAAAGCACTCGCCATCTGTATTTGCCATGCTCTCAAATATAGAGGCCAAATTTTATCAGAATATTTCTAAACGAAACAAAGGTAAAACACACAAAATTTCACGTATTTTTAAATATAAAAATAATATTTCTTAATAGAAATTTTGGCTGACGGCTATAAACTTCGCTATTGATAAAAATCACACACATCTGACGATGAAACATAATGAAACAATTTGAACGTAGCTTAAGAAAAATTATTTCTTGTAAAATTTTTGATGTGAAACATCTTTAATTTCGGTACATAAGATTTTGGTAGAAGTGAAATTTGATTTCAGCATCACGTGACGGTGACGTCATGCATATTTGGTGTTGTTTTTTTTAAGCGGAGTGTCCCAGGGGAGATGAAGTATAGTGGGGGAAAGAGGAGGTGACTTAAGAGTGACTAAGCAGTGACTTGACTGTTTCGAAACAGTGACTTGACAGTGTCTTGACAGTGATTAAACAGTGACTGGACAGTGACTAAACTGTGACTAGACAGTGACTAAACAGCGACTTGGCCCTATCCAAAAATTGACTTGACAGTGACTTGACAGTGTCTTGACAGTGAATTGAAAGTGACTAAACAGTGACTTTAAACATTGACTAAACAGTGACTAATCTGTGCCTTGACAGTGACTAAACAGTGACTTGATAGTGGCTAAACAGTGACTAAGCAGTGACTTGACAGTGAAGCTAAACATTGACTAAGCAGTGATTTGACAGTGACTAAACTGTGCCTTGACAGTGACTAAACAGTGACTTGATAGTGGCTAAACAGTGACTTGATAGTGACTAAACAGTGACTTGATAGTGACTAAACAATGACTTGACAGTGACTAAACAGTGACTTGATAGTGACTAAACAGTGACTTGACAGTGTCTTGACAGTGACTAAACAGTGACTTGACAGTGACTTGACAGTGACTAAACATTGACTAAACAGTGACTAAACAGTGACTACAGTGACTTGCCAGTGGCTAAACAGTGACTTGATAGTGACTAAACATTGACTAAGCAGTGACTTGACAGTGACTAAACATTGACTAAGCAGTGATTTGACAGTGACTAATCTGTGCCTTGACAGTGACTTAACAGTGACTTGATAGTGGCTAAACAGTCCTTGGCAGTACTAAAAGTGACTAAACAGTGACTTAACAGTTGAGTTGAGACTAAACAGTGACTGTAGTGACTAAACATGACTAAAATGACTAGTAACTGACAGTAACTAGACAGTGACTGGACAGTGGCTTGACAGTGACTAAACAGTGACTTGGCAGTGACTTGACAGTGACTTGGCAGTGACTAAACAGTGACTAAACAGTGACTTGACAGTAACTAAATAGTGACTAAACAGTGACTAAGCAGTGACTTGACAGTGACTAAAAAGTGACTTGACAGTGACTAAACAGTGACTTGACAGTAACTAAACAGTGAGTAAGCAGTGACTAAGCAGTGACTTGATAGTGACTGAACAGTACGTGATAAACAGTGACTAAGCAGTGACTTGATAGTGACTAAACAGTGACTTGATAGTGACTTAACATTGACTTGACAGTGACTTGATAGTCACATGACAGTGAATTGACAGTGACTAAACAGTGTCTTGACAGTGACTTAAACAGTGACTTGACAGTGACTAAACAGTTCTTAAACAGCCCCTAAACAGCTCTTAAACTTAGCATCATGTTTTACATCAAGGCCTCGTGAGTATTGACGATACTCACACCTTTTTTTTAAGGCGAAGTGAATTGCTACCCCGCCCTCTTTTTCCCAGATATAGCCCAACGGTATATATAACCTAAAGCAACAAACCAGACCGCAATATCTTGCTTAGTTTTTAAGTTATTAATTGAAGCCTGAAATTTGGGAAAAATTTCCTATAGTGCATTGTGAGTAATGCCCTTCAAAGTATGCAAACTTTATGTTCTTTTTATAATTAACAATTTGAACGTAGACATTGTAGTCAGATATGGCAGTGTCATACAGAATCCACACGAAATATTCCATTATAGCCAAAAACGTATAAATATTATTCTCAATGAAGTCTTATTAAAAGCATAGCATACTTTGAAGGGCTTAATCACAATTAATGTTGTGTATTAAAGCCAAGTTCACACAGGCAAATAATTTGACAAATTTTTAGAAAATTTTGATTAAAACTGGGCTATATAAGCCATGATTGCAGATTTTGCAGGACATAAAACATAAAATAATGGTCGATTCACAAAAAATTTGATCAAATTTGGCGCCGAGAAGTTCGCCAATTTGGTCAATTTATTCAAATTCTTATCAAAAATTTCGAAAATTTGTCAAATTATTTGCCTGTGTGAACTTAGCTTAAGCCAGTGGTGCCCAAACTCACACAATCAAGTTATGCGCTTGTGTACGTAACAGCAAAACATGACCAACAAGCAAGCGAACAAATGCCTCGTGAGGGAAGAAAACGCCGAGTGAGCAAGCCGCCAAGCGTGCTATTTATAGAACACACGTATTCTCTCTCTCTATGAATTATGAGTTCCTATCCCATGGGATAGGCTTTTGGCATTATAGGCACCACTGGTATAAACGTGAATTATGAGTTCCTATCCCATGGGATAGGCTTTTAGCATTATAGGCACCACTGGTATAAACGTAGTATATGAAACTGAAAACACTAGAAAAACAATATCAAGTGTTTTGTTGAGAGAGTGAGCAAGTCTGTTAAATTTGTAACTGTCATTTCTGTGATCAGACAGCTTAGAAAAAATTGATTGACCATATTTTGCTAACTATGGTTATAATGCCGACTGAGAGATCAAATTGAGCTCGAATAATAAGATTGAATCAATCCCGTTTGAGCTTAAGTCTGGATCAAGACAAGAATTTAAGGATTGAAAAATCAATTCCTCTCTTACTTGGCCTAGGCCAATCAGGGCGATTACAGCTCTAACTTTATAGCTATTGTATCACATAATCCGAAAATTCTATAAAAGGTTTGAACCCGTCTTTACGTTTTGGATTTGATTCTACGGAAGGTTTCATTTAACGCTTGTGATTTCAACTCCCCGCAACTTACCCAGAAATGGGACAGCACATTGACATCATACATTGTCCGAATCTCATTCTCCGTGTGCTCCAATAGCGTATGACAGGGCATAATACCAGCATTATTCACAATCACACTGATGAAACCATGCTCCTTGCGCACCTTCGAGGCCAACTCCATTATCTCGTCCCGACTGGACACATTGCATTTGTAGCCAAAGGCGGTGCCGCCATTCTGTTTGATCTCCTTAACGGTTTGGGCATTCGTCTGCTCATTGATGTCCCAGCAAATGATTTTGGCACCCAGGGCGGCATACTGTAGGGCCATTTCTTTGCCCATGCCATGGCCAGCGCCGGTGATCAAAATGAATTGGCCACTGACATTGGCCTCAGCTCGGGGTAGAAATGAGCGCACAATTTGCTCGACAATCGATAGCCAGAATTTGATCACCAGCATCACAATGTCCAGCACCAGCAAGACGGTGCTATAGACATCGGGGGCATTGTTCTGGCTACTGGAGCTGCAATAGAGATGAGATGAGATGAGATTGAGGAAGTGCGTGTTGGGAGTTAATTAAGTGGAGCCACAATGAGAGTGGAAGGGGGCGGCAGGGCTAACCTTTGCTTTATGTTTTTGCTCTGACTTTGAATGTGTTTTTAAATACCCTAGAGGAAAGTAGTTTATAAGTGGACGGATGACCACAGATAGCAGTTCCATTTGTAGGTTTTTCTTAAGCGAAACTGGGAAAGTTGTCTGTACAGCTAAGCTATTTTAAGGGAATGCAAGGGAATGAACTGATTAGGTTCATGGAAGGCCACGCCTGGCCCGCAGGGACCGAACACATTTTGCTATTCCCATCGACACGAGCCGAGCAAATCAGCTTTTCAGTAGCTGGTGCAGCGCTCGACACTCTCACTTTTGGTCCTTTAACCCTTAAATATTTCAAATATCCGAAAACCAAAATTGAACTCTTCGCTTATCCCCAAACTAATCCCTCTTAGAAACGGCCAGGGTATAGAAACTTCGTTGGAGCTTAAGTTTGTTGTTGTTGTTGTTGTTCACTTCCCACCCATGTGTGTGTGTTTTTTTTTTTTGGGATTTGATCTGGTCAGCGTTTTTTTTTTTATTTTTCACTCTGTCGTATAATTATTCGCTGCAGCTGCGTGCCATCTTGATAATGACCAGCTGTTGTTGCTGTTGTTGCTGTGGCTGCCGCTGTTGATCTATGTAGATGAGAGCCACAAATATACTTTTTTCATATGATTCGTGCCCTGAACCAACGACCGCTTTGGCCCTGGCCCTGGCCCCCACCGTATTTGGCCCTCATCACCCGCATAGGAACATGCTACACATATGTATATATATATATAGAAATATTTTGTCATGTTTGAACTACAATTTGGTTAAAAATTTTATATATCTGCTAACAATTTAATGAATTTGTAATAAAATGCCGCGTGGGCGTTTGTTATCCGACGAGGAAAAGGGAAGGATAAGAGCCTAAAACGATGTTGGCTTTAATGAAAGCGAAATATCGCGAAAATCGGTCGAACACGTTGTTTTATCACCAAATTTTTTAACAACCCGGAAGAATATGGTGTGAAGCATAGCTTTGAAGAAAAACCCGTTGTTTGACCGCGAAAATAGTGCATAGTACTTAAAGCTAGCAATTCTATTGCTTCGTGCACCACACTTGCCGCATGTTACAGTAAGCCTGTGTCACGGATGATTGTTTGGCGGACGCTGCAATCATCGGAGTGCATTGTCGGAGGAGTCTTAAAAAAGGTTCCGTTCTAAAAGCCGCACCACAAAACAGCAAGACTTCAATTTGTGGAAATAAAACTTGCAGAGAAACTGGGCCTCGGTATAAAATTTTTACTATATTTGTTTAAACAGCTTTGTTCAATTATCATTTAGATAATTTTTTCTGATAAAAAAAGTTTTGTCCTGACGAACCAGATGGGTTTCGACACTATTGATAGATTTGAGTAAGGAAATCCACTTATGTTTTCCAAACGCAATTTCGTAGGCGGATCCGCAATGGTTTGGGAAGCCTTTCATGCGTCTGGAACGCTTGATCTGTGCTTCACAAGCTGCAGGATGAACAGTGGAGAATACAAAAAAGTATTGGAGGATTGTCTTCTGCCATTTTTGGGAAAAAATATGGAAAGAGATCTTGTTTTTCCGCAAGATAACGCATCTTTTCACAACAGCATATAGTCGCAGCGCTTCATAAGTGATCACCATATGAATGTTTTGGATTGGCCAGCATGCTCCCCTGACCTAAACCCAATTGAGAACATTGTAGGTATCTTAGCCATGCGTGTTTACGCCAATAACAACAAATTTAAGAATGTCGAAAGCCTCTAAAGCGAAATTTTGACTCAATGGTATCTCTTTAGACCAAAATTTACTTACAAATTTAGTGAATTCAATGCCTAAGAGACTTTTCGAGGTAGCAAAGGCTCAAGGTGGCTCTATTATTTATTAATAGTGTTTGAAAAATGCCATTCTAAGAATAAAATGTTAACTAAAACCCAACAAATTGACATGTGTCGTAGAATTTGATACATGACATGAAAACGAGAGATGCAATCAGAGATAAGAATATCAGATTTTAAGCAGAATTCATGAAGCTTTAATTCTGTATACTTGATTTTTGTTGTATCATGCTTTACCAATCTCCAACGAGGTCGTCGAAACTAAAAATTTCATGGTGTCATAAAATGCGTTTGAGGTAGAGTGTTGGTTTGTGGTATAGCTAAAGTCTAGACTATAATAAAAACACTTTATGGCCTGATCTAAGGTGATGTGGGGGGGAAAAGTTGATTAGAAGATTACGAATAAGATAACTTATGGTCACACTGATTCCGTGACTTTTTAAAATATATGTTTAAAGAGCTTGGTCACACTTGAGTAGAATTAGGCGATGAAATCAAAAGCAAAGCTTAATCAAACATATCGAAAGCGTAAGTTAAAGTTAATTGTTGTTAAATCTCCTCCTATCTGTGTTGCTGAGGGAAGAACGCAGCAAAGTATGCAACATTTTATAAGTCGGTTATTTGTTATCCGATCTTAAGTTTAAAGTTTGATTTGAAAATTTGAAAATTGTGAGAGTTATTCAATCTTTTTTACTTGTGAGCGGGGAAAAAATTTGACACAAACTCGATCTGCGTGCAGACAATAGGAGTCTACATTTCAAATTTGATGGCTCTGGCTCTTCTTCTCTCTAAAATCTAAGTACACAGAAAAAAAATGCCGGGAAGATTTTAAGCATATATAGGAATGATTTGATCCCGACCGTACTCATTGTTTATTTTGACGTTATTGACGAAAACAATCGATTTAAAAATTGTATAAAATATAGACAATGTTAAAAACACCTTAAATAAAAATGAAAAAACATAAAAAACAAAAAAAAAATCATTAGAAAAATATTTAACACTACCGCTCCTACTGGGACTTGATCCGCGGCCCCCACGCTTGTAAGCGAATGTGTAGTCCACTCTACCACGGCTATTGTTACTCTCAGAGAGGAAAAATGCCAACAGAATTCCATGAGTACATTCTTAAATACGTTTTCGTCACCACGTCTTACTTAGCGCTAATAGTCGAGTTGTCTAACGTGACGGCGTCCGTGTGTTGTTTAGTCTTTCGGAGGTCCAAGGCAAGGCTCAAGTCTCAGTAAGGTAAGTAAGAAAAATTTTTTAATGTTATCTTAAAATTAATTACAGTTTATATTCAAGTGGCTGGTGTGTGTGTGGTCGGGGGTCGGTCGGTGTGTTTCTCCATCCCTCCTCTCCTCCTCCATAAAAACAATTTTTTTTAAAAGTCTTTAAAAATTAATCCCGAACGGATTGATTTTTCTCCTTCCCGGAAACAACCCATTTTTTCAACGGTATGAATTGATCCCGGAAATCCCGGAATGGAATGATTTTTTTTTTCAGTGTAGGTGTTCGTACAGACTCACGGACAGACAAACAGGGCCATATCGACTCGTTTATTGATGCTGATCAAGTATATATATACTTAAAATGGTTGGAAATGATTCCTTCAGTCTGTTACATAGGGGAAGATGGGGGTTGTAATCATAGTTTTGTTTTTCGAACATAACTTCGCCAAAAACACTGCTCAACAAAATGAGAGTCGATTTTCCCCCATTGGACCAAACCAACTTTTTTCTCACAACCCCCCCCGATCCCGAAAATCCCTAAAAAAAATCTATCGACGCGTTATCGAGATATCGATAACACAGGCCAACAAAATGACCAACTTTGTGAGGTGCAGCCCTGTTGATTTAAAAATATGATAAGTTTATGCTCACTGATTCCAAAACTGGTTTCGGTTTAGCTCCATCAGCTCTTGTTTCCAAGATAAGGCGGAAAAACAAAAAAGTTGAATTTTTGGCACTCTAGGCCACACTAGGCATAAATATGTGAGTTTATGAGCTATTTATGATAAAGTACATATCATTGAATTTTAAAAAATCAAAGGCGCTACATAAGTTCAGCGGAAAGTCTCTAAATTGGCCTTTAAAGACAGACATCTTTCGATTTATAGCATTTTATCAAAATAAATGTAAATTGTAGTCCATACTTTCTTAATTTTATAAGATATAAGTTCGATATCGATTTGGTGAAGAATGGCCGATTTGCATGAAAATTTAAATTTTAGTACTGAGCTACCGATTTACAGGCAAATCGGCCATACTTTGCAAGATCGATAACGAACTTATATCTTTATGAAAATTAAAAAAGTATGAACTACAATTTTCAGACAAACCTGAGTACCATAACCTGAAACTTACAAATTCTAAAAAAGACCGTTTCAAGGACATGCTACGGTCCTGGGAAAATGGGCAAAAAGTCATTTTATGTCCACTTTTTACAGTTAATCCATTAGAGAAGGCTAATGTCAGAGTGCGCGCGAGAAGCGATGCTACGCGAGAAGCGATAATATTTCTTGCTATGAGCAATGCGAGAAGATGACACAGTAAAAGCGTTGAGCGAAGCGAGTTGCATTGATCAATTTTAATTTGCTGTCAGAATTTACCATGATTTAGTAATACAAGAAGAGGCCAGTTGAAAAGAATGCAACTCAGAGAGCGCGAGCTTTGTTTTCTATGATTATTGTGAGCGCAATTCCTTAAGAGCAGCGAGTTGCATTGCTCTAATTCAGGGATGTAAACTGGTTCTGAGCCGAACCGAACCGTAACCGAACCGCTTTTTCCATATAATAAACCGAACCGACGTCCTTTGTAAATGCTGAGTCGAACCAAAAGCCAATAATCAAAACGGTTCGGTTCGGTTCAGTTGGCTGAACTCCAGAATTTTGACTTGTGATTCGCTTAATTTTGGTATTTTCCGAATTTCGGATGAATTAAGTTTCGCTGATCGACCCTCAAGTGAGAACACTCATAGACGCAATTGATTTTTTAAGGATGACTTGTCAACTGTTTTAAAAGATGTGTACATCTCCAGCAATTACCCGATGACCTCTTAATATTTTCAATATTCAGTACAATAATTATCGTTTGTAAGGAGCACTGATAAAAGGATTTTAAAGCTTTTAACATGATTTTATAAATTCAATTTCGAAAGTTACATATTCTCTTTAGAAATCATAGTATTCCGAAAACGGGCCTTCATAAAAATTTAAATAAATTAAAAGCGAACCACTGAACCAATGAGCCAAACCAGTCCCTATTTCCGTGCGGTTTGCATACCTGTCTAATTTAGTTATTAGTGTGGGCGTTATTTAATCAGACGAAGAATATTTTGCTACAAGAGCAACGATTTATTTTGTTAAGAAAAGAAAAGTGTCCAGTGTCCACCCATTCAACCGAAATCGAGATAAAAAAGGAAACAACAACAAATATATAAGATAAAAGAAGCTAAGAATGCAACAAAAATTACGTGCGATCTGAGCGAGTTCAAGCGAGAAAGCAGGTTGCAAACTGCTTTCTCGCATCGCTGTCGCTTTATCGCAAGCACTCGCTTATCGCTTCGCCCTCACTCTGACACCTTTTGAGCGATTGCATTAAAAAAAGGTTGCAGTGGTTTATCGCTCGTTCTCGCCCAATATTATCGCATCGCTTCTCGCGCGCACTCTGACATTAGCCTCAAATTTAATCCTTACAAACCGAGTTTGCAAGCTAATCGGATGAAAAATACTTTTTTGCATGCAGAATTTTCCGGCCATTTTCCACATGGGCGGATTTTCGAATTATTTCGCTACACAATGCTTACAAAGCAAGTTTCAAGTCAATCGGATGAAAAAATTTTTTTTTATTCAGCTTGGCTTAATGGAAAAGTGTAACGTCCGCAACAGACCGAAAATGAAGATATTTTAAATAACGGGACGACTTATCATTCTTTTGAAAACTGGATTGAAATGGTCGTTTATTCCACTTAATTTTTCGTCATTAGACTTTTTTGTTTATTATGCAAAATTACAAAAAATGTGGAGATGGACATAAACCTCAAGGTCGACTTCCATTTTTTGTAACGTCCGCAACGGAACTTTAAAAAAGCATAACTTTTTCAGAAACAGATAACCTTTTATTTTAAATTGGGTTTGAAAGTACTCCCAAAGAACTGCATTTTGTAAAAAAAAATTATTAAAATATACCAATGTGGACGCCAGCTGTGCCAATTTTAACAAAGAAATGTAACGTCCGCAACACAGGATTGAGCCCATATGCACATTTTGATTTATTTAACCTAAGTAGTAAGCGTACCAGCTAAGTGTGAATTACAGCAGACTTATATACCAGTAACCTATATACAAGTAAAAAATATAAATATTTTAATTTTAGAAATTAGATATAATGGTTTATTTAAGGTTTTTTTTTTTTGGTCAAAATAATTATGCCCTTTTAATGTTTTTTTAGTAGAAAAAATTAATATATTTTTTTTTTTATTTTAATAATATAGTAAATTTTTTTTAATTAATATTTTTTTTTTTATTTTATTTTTTATTTTTTTTTTTTTCGGTTTTTTTTTTTTTTTTTTCAAATTTTAAAGTGTTTTTTAAAGGTAACGGGTTTCGGGTTCCGGTTTAAATCTCTTTTTCTGATAGGTTGCTTGTCAAAGTTAGGTAATACGAAGAGAGAAACTCGACATAAAACAAAAGGTTGTAATTTTTTCATTTTTAGGACCAACCCCCATTGGGTAAAACCGTGATTTAGCGGCGATTAATTCAAATTTCAAAATAAATATTAGCACCATAATCGATAAGTAATGGAAAAAAATATAACTGGAAAGCCAAAAAACTTTTTTCGAATTTCCTTTCTCTCAATATTCGCACAGCTGTAAAGCTTCAAACACATCAAACGCTGCCAACTGCTTTCCCGACAATTCTGAGCACGTGCAGTAATTTTTTATAGATTTAGCATATCAATTATTCCAATTAATTTGTTGCTTCTATAACAAGTAAAAGGTCTGTGTTAAGTAACAAAATAAGTGTTTGTGGCCTGTGATTGTGCTTTGTCCCAAATTCAATATTGATTGTAGTGCTTCTAGGAGATATAATGTATTCTAATAAATTAATCTTTCATAGAGCTGAACTTTTGAGGTTCGACCGGGTTCGGTATATATGTATTGACGATGTGAAAATATTCAAAATTAGCCGCAGGTTTATTTTTAAATTCATTTTTAGCAACAATGTCCAAGCGGGTGCAGTATGGGGGATGGAAAAGGACGCTGCCAAAAAATTTTCTGCGGTGCAGACATATGTTTATGATAACGTTGTCGATCAAAATAAATATGAAATCAGCTAATTTAACAAAATAGCTGAGAGCATTAAAAATTTCACAAAAAAATTCTCATTGAAATAGAGAGAGAACAGTCGAATGCGAATTGATTTTTAAGCCAAAAACAAGGACTGGTGAGATTGTGAGCTTATATTAGTGGACCAAAGCTGAAATGCTGAACGACCTGAAGTTGACTATAAGGAATGTAAAGAAAAAACCAAAGAAAAGTTTCGGACATCATTCAGATTACATCTTATCAGATGCCGATTAGAGCTACAATTGCGGAAATTAAAAAAAATAAACAAATAAAATGTTTAACGTAAAAAAGTTGTTATAGTATAGTTTTTTATTGGTTCAATATTAATCTTTAAAATATATTTATTTTTCCAAGAAAAGAAACTGTTATTCAAAAAGTTATAAAGAAGTTTCTGCTATATTCACCATTTCTTAAAAAAGAAAAGTTTTGCGTGGGCATAATGAATTTCTTCTCCTGTATTGTTTTTTTTTTTTTTTGAAATTTTGTTATAAAAAAGATTGTTATAAAAATTGGTAAAGAAATGCCTTAGATTCGGGCAAAAACCGGTCAGATAGCGGGCAGACCATTAAAAAAATGGAGTAAAAATTTAAAAAGGATTACAAATTAAATCAAAAAATTAAAAATTTGCACTAAATCAAAAAATTATTTCTATATTAATTTTAATTTGGTGAAATATGTATCTAAAAACAAAACACTCCGTTCAGAAATATGCATCATTTTTGCAGAAGTTATTAATAAATCGCCGCTCAAATCTGCCGTTTATCCCCACAACCAATTGACTAGAGATGAGGAGATTAGCAAACATAATGCGATTTGCGAAGAAATGATAATGAAGTCGGATGAACGGCTCAGAAATTATGAGCAAAGAACAAGCCCGCCAATACCGATTAAAAAAATTGGTCGATATCTTTTGGATGTATTGGGTTGGAGAAACATATACCGTGTGCTTGAATATTCATGTGGGCTACTTAAAATTCAGCTTCGGGTCCTAAATTTAAGTCCCACACAAGGTAGTCGGTCAAGTCCGACTATAACTTACTCTGTACTTGGAGAGGGAGCTGAATGAAGCGCTGGGCTCATGATGCAAACCAAAAAGGTGAGGCGCTCAGCGAACATTTGGAACTAAGAGCTTTTGCTCAGACCGCGAGGGAGAGTAAGAGAAAGTGATCGCGAGAATGAAGGACTCACATACACACAAATTTAGAGCAAACGAGAGCGTAAGTTAAAGTCGTCTCTAAACGACTTCGATATACCCATTACTCATGAAAATTAAGGTTTAACAGCGTTCCGGCGTTCTTGAGGGTGAACATCCAAAAAGTATGCAACATTTTTTAACTCCGCTATTTATTATCCGATCTTGATGAAAATCAGGGATTATAGTTATTGCTAATGTAAATTTAAGTTTTAAATTTGAACTCGATATCTTAAAAAATGTGGGAGTTATTTAACATTTTTATACCCGTTACTCGTAGAGTAAAAAGGGTATACTAAAGTCGTGCAAATGTATGTAATAGGAAGAAGGAATCATTTCCGACCATATAAGGTATATATATTCTTGATCAGCATCAACAGCCGAGACGATATAGACTTGTTTGTCCGTCCGTCCGTCTCTGTATGAACACCTAGATCTCAGAGATGTAAGAATAGAGGTTTGACATGTATGGGACAAATGCTTCTTTTATCTGCACGCTGATCAAGTTTGTTTCAAATTTTGGCCACGCCCCCTCCCCCCCCCGCAATTTGGAAAAAACGTTATATCTCCTACCCAGTTTTAAAGATAGACGATTTTTTTTTCGTGAGGTTAGTAATGAAAAAAATGAATCGATTTGCCGAAGAAATAATAAAGATCGGATGAACGGTTCTCAAGTTATGAGCAAAAAAGTGAACCAAAAAGCGCCTCCCCTTCTTGGTTGCATCATGACTGCGCTCATCTCTAAGTTTTCTCTCTCTCTCTCTTTGCTATGAATTTGTTGAATAAAATTCGGTGTTGTTTTTGTGTGTGGGGGTATATTCATAAAATGATAAGACATTGAAAATGATCAACGAAGTGTAGGGAAAACTGTAATAGTTAGGAATTCGCAATTTCACAATAGCTGCTATAGTGATCGGACATTATACTAAGAAAGCATTTCTCAATTCAACTCCCGTAGCACTCCAAAACGGGAAAATAGGTTTAAGTAGTGAAAATAATTACTAAAATGTGCTCCTAATATCAGAAAAAAAAACATAATAGTTTGGTAAAAATAAAAAACAAAAATAAGAATGTTGTTGTACCCCCTTCCGTTATTTTTGCTGTCCACCGCTGTTTTAGATGATGAACTTGGAAAGTCAAATTTAAAGAATAGTTTTTATTTCGTTTAATATTTTGTATTATAAAGAAGTTCAGAAAATGTAACATCCATTCCACCTTCTAATTTCAACAATATTAACAAGGAAGAAAATCGATCAATATGTGTTTCATGTGTGCTCATAACTAGACTTTACCAAATATAGTATATATATATGGGCATTTCCACAGTCGCGAACGCGACAATCGTACGCCTTTAAGTTGCAGAAAAATATAGAAGACAAAACGAATTTTTGATTTTGTTTCTATTTTTGGTTTTTGAGAATTTGATAGCAGTAATATTTAGGCAAAGCGGAGGTTCAGTCGATTTGACGATTAAAATATACTTTAAAAAAATCATGGGGGACTTATCACGCGACAAAAATGGAAGTCGTTTTCGACTGCATTCAAAAAAATTCATAAATCTGCCGAAAGTTAAATAAATATTTTGAAGCAGTTAACTTTTAAATAAGGGGAATAATGCAGCTTTTTATTGAGTGCAATCAATAATCAATAATTTAATATTATGAAGAACGCGACATTTATTACGCGACATCTTAAAAGCTAACAGTGAAATGGACATTTTTCGGTATTCAGGCTAATTTTTTTATAGTAAAGAATCAGAAAAGCTGTACTTACATTTTAAAATTTATATGGATTTTTATTTTCAATGTTATGTTAAGAAAAATCATTTAAAAAAACAATTTTTTTCAATCTCGGTGGACCTTTCTGTGGAAATGCCCTTATATATATATATATATATGTCTAAAAGTTACGAACCAAATTGTGAGATATAGAACGACTATTCCAAATTGCGAGACGGCAGGGGGCATGGCAAAATTGATCTGCCTGCAAGTATAGGAAGTTCGATATTAAATTTTATTTGTGCGTTCATGCGAACAGACAGACACGGCAATGATTTTCAATCGGAATCCTAGCTGCAATGCAGAATCGTTATTTCGAATAGCTTGGTAAACCATATAGAAACGGTATCAACTAAACTTAAAATATCTAGCTAGAGAAAGAATTTAATTCTTTCCATTATCACTACCATAAAAAAATTCAAAAATCCATTTAGTTTCTTAGGTTTTCCGAACCTATTTTTTTTTTTTTTTTATTTTTTTTTTTTTAAAAGGTTATATTATTTTTTTTTTTTTTTTTTGGTACACAGTTTTTATAAAATCGAAAATTTTTTAGTTAATTTCATCTGTTATTTATTCAATAGAAAAACTCGTTTGCCAATATCAACAATAATTTTTGTGTAATTCATTTTTTAGAGTTTCAAAGGAATTCAAAAAATGAGCCCCCAAAGGTAGAACCTTCCCTTAAGTGAAGTCAAATTTCTGTCAAAAGCTAATAGACTTGAGATCAGTGTGCTTGGCAGGCCTTATAATACAGCAAGGCGAAAGGACACTGTAGTCTGGCATTCCCCTTAACCCACTATTGTGATACACATTTATTCTCACCAGATTTGCCCCCCCAAGTCGCACATATACTTAAATGGCTATCGAACGTGCACCTTGTGTCTATTTATAAGCTTCCAGCTTCTTCTGTGCTATAAACAAGTGCCAGCATACATACTTACACTAGTGCGACGGAGTATGTTGCTATATTTGAATGTACAGTCGGCCGATCTCAAACATATTTAGTCGGCGTGTTTAATGACATTCAATGTACATTGTACACACATTGATTGAACAATTTGCTAGCCTCTAAAGTCAAAAGGTTAAGCGACATTGTGTGGCATGTGTTACCGGCTTAATGCAATATCAACCGGTCCAATTAGCCTTAAGATGATTAAAATTGATACAAATCATTTAACTAATTGCTTATTACAATTTTATATTTAATTAGGTAATTAAAAACCTGTGTTGATCTAAACCAATAAACTAGATCAAAAAGGGATTTCAGTTGCCATTCAGCAAAACGCAAATTGTAAATGTTAATGATTATTCATAATCGAAACTATCTCTTGAATGGGCCCTCCTTGCGGTTGTACAAAAAATAAAACTGATAAGCCAAGTTCAACGGATGACACACTATGAAGATAGGGGCAACCTTTGGCATTAGTTTGCACCCTCATATATGGAACAGCAAATAGTCTTATCGGATGGTGCAAGCCACATGCACAAGAAATACAATGACGGTGCTTTATAAATGAATTTCAAAACAAAGTGAAGAGCAAGATAACAGTTTGGTATATCAACATTTGTTTGAAATTTTGTGGAATTAGACGTATGCTGTTTTTATTCAATCAGTTTACGATCCATCCATATTTCTCTAGAAATAAGCACGTACACGAACCGGATCTTTAGCCACAAGTTGATTCACGAAATCAAATACTTTTGGACTGTAACTATATCTGTTATCAGACATCGTCTTCTATTGATTCAAGGTGGTTTAGCTACTTTGCAGATCTAATATCTAAGTTCAAGCAAACACGTGCTTACAACATACAAAATTTATCAAATTTACGTCGATCTTTGACTTGGCCTTAGACGCGATTTCTATTTCTGTTATTTCGACCAAAATTATGAGCAAGAAGAATGCACTCTTGTTCAAAGACTACAAAATGGTTCATTTGATCTAAGTGATATACAGCAATGCAAGCCGCTTGAATATGAAGACTGTTTTGTGGTTTCAGTGGTTTTTAAGCTAACAAAACTGCAGTTTCGATTAGGTTCACTATTAATTTGAAATATATATAATGAAGGACCGTTTCCGTTTTCGATTTTCGGTATATTAAAATGTGTATGCGTATTTGATTAGCTTTAATATACTCATTATATTTGCATCTGTACAGTACTTTTTCAAGAACCTCCCGGCCCGGCACTATCTGCTGATAACAGGACTGGGAGGGCCTAGAAACAGTACTGTATAACCAGGGCTGCAAACCTCTTAAAAATCAGCAGGGGTTCACTCCGGGGTTTGAACCCGAGACATTTTTTGGGTTCGGGAAACCTCCACTACGATGGGACGACCAGGTGCGGGCAGACATTGCCAAGCTTGGTGTGACCAACTGGTGCCAGCTCGCAAGGAACAGAAGCGACTGGAGAGCATTACTTGCAGAGGCCCAGACCGTCAAACGGTTGTAATGGCCAATAAGAAGCAAGAAGAAGAAGAAGTTCACGGAGCTGGTTCACAAGGTCGCTGAATCTAGGTTCAAGTTCGAGTAAGAATTTTATTTAGACAACTTGTAAGAAAATGTAATCTAACTTAAACATTTTATTCATATATTGAAGTTTAAAGGCTTGAGCTTGGATCATCAAACGTTTTAGCAGGTTTCAAAACAGTTATTCGTAGAGCAATGAGCATAAAAGGCTAATCGCACTGAGCATATCTAACATCCAACATCCTGAGTTTAAATGCTTAATAACCATTTTAAGTTTTTGCTTTGTAAAAATGTTAAGTGGGTCGATGTCTAAAACAGGGATGCAAACCACTCGAAAATAAGGACAGCGGTTCAGACAGTTTTTGAACCGCCGGTTCGGTTCATTGCATGGTTTTTGGGGCTTACTGAACCGCGGTTATGGTTCGGTTCGGTTCGCTTCGCTCTTTATTTATTTAATTAACTAAAGAATCATATTTTTGATACAAGTATTCAGATTGTTCATTAACAAAGACTCAGGTTTTCAGTTAAGTCGGGTATGTTAAAAATTTCGACGGCAATTTCCTTATAAACGTACTCATTTCGTTTTGAAATCCTACCACTTTATATATCAAGTGACGAAAACATTTTTGGTCACTTGATATTGTTTAGAAACTTTGACGGTTTGAAATCAACTAATGAAAGCCAAGCGGATCAAAATTAACTGCATTCCTTTATGTGTGAAGTCCTACAAATATGCCGGCGGCTACTAAATTAGATGACAAAAGTTCAGCGATTTGAAACCGACTGCTCAACGCCAAGTAGATTTAATACTTCCGTTTTTACCGACCTTATTCTTATCATTTCTCCTATAGGGGGTGCCACAGAAACCTCTTCCAACCCAATTCCAACCGAATTCCAATTCTTAGGTGCCACAGAAATTTCTATTGGTTGGTTTCAAACCTCTAATGTTTTGTTAAGAGATTTTGCAAAGCTCTTTTCTCACTAGCGCCTTCTGTCGAAGTGGCGCCCTCTACAGCTAGCGGATTAAGGGCTAGCGGATTGAGGGCTGGAAACTAATTCCTCATGTTTGGCGCCAACAAATTTTTAAATTTTGCATTATATTGTTGGAGAATGCGACTTAAAATTGAATTATTATTAAAAAATGCATCATAAAACATTTTACACAATCAAAAAATTTCAGTTAATCATTAAATTAACCCACATCCAAAATAAGGGAAATTTTTTGGCGAGAGACTCAGCCCTCAACATCAATTGGAACATCTGGTGCTTCAACTAGAATTTCTAATTTTGAAGTTCTGTGGCACCAACGAATTTTTCGAGAGATTTTGCAAACCAACAAAATCTTAAACTTACCTAAAGCCCCCGATTAGTTCCATCAAAATTAAATCGTCATACGAAAATCTCTAGAGGTCTCTGAAACACCCTGATGATTACAATTTTTTTGTATCTCTAACATATAAACTTAACCAATTCTCATTTGAAATCCTTTAGTTCATAAGAAATCGACCCGATATTAGTAATACACCCTATTATAATAAACATTTCTTTCTAATAAACTCAAATTTGACGTTTCCATTTGAGTAGTTGTATTATATAAGGTTGTCAAAAAAGTCTTGCGGTATTTCCGCAAGCTTGTCTTTGCAAGCGCGTAGTTCTAGTTGTATTCGTCGCATCGGTTCACGCTAGAGCTTTTTGGAAAGCTCTTTTCACGCGCTAACACGTGTTTGATTTATTGTTGTTTGTTTTTAGTCGTTCGTGAGTTATAGCGTCGCAAACATGGAGCAAAATAAAGAGAAAATACGGCATATTTTACAGTACTACTACGATAAAGGCAAAAATGCATCTCATGCTGCCAATAAAATTTGTGCAGTTTATGGACCCGATACAGTTTCCATTTCCACCGCACAACGATGGTTTCAACGTTTTCGTTCTGGTGCAGAGGTGATCGAAGATGCGCCACGGTCCGGAAGGCCTGTCGTCGAAAATTGCGATAAAATCGCTGAATTGATCGAAAGAGACCGGCATAGTAGCAGCCGTAGCATCGGCCAAGAGCTGGGCATGAGTCATCAAACCGTTATAAACCATTTGAAGAAGCTTGGATTCAAAAAGAAGCTCGATGTATGGGTGCCACACGACTTGACGCAAAAAAACATTTTTGCCCGTATGGATGCATGCGAATCGCTTCTGAATCGCAACAAAATCGACCCGTTTTTGAAGCGGATGGTGACTGGCGATGAAAAGTGGGTCACTTACGACAACGTGAAGCGCAAACGGTCGTGGTCGAAAAGCGGTGAAGCTGCCCAGACGGTGGCCAAGCCTGGATTGACGGCCAGGAAGGTTCTTCTGTGTGTTTGGTGGGATTGGCAGGGAATCATCCACTATGAGCTGCTCCCCTATGGCCAAACGCTCAATTCGGACCTGTACTGCCAACAACTGGACCGCTTGAATGCAGCACTCATGCAGAAGAGGCCATCTTTGATCAACAGAGGCCGAATTGTCTTCCATCAGGACAACGCCAGGCCACACACATCTTTGGTGACGCGCCAGAAGCTCCGGGAGCTCGGATGGGAGGTTCTTTTGCATCCACCGTATAGTCCGGATCTCGCACCAAGTGATTACCACCTATTTCTGTCCATGGCGAACGAGCTTGGTAGTCGGAAGTTGGCCACAAGAGAGTCCTGTGAAAATTGGCTCTCCGAGTTTTTTGCCAATAGGGAAGCGAGCTTCTATAAGAGGGGCATTATGAAGTTGGCATCTCGTTGGGAACTCGTCATCGAACAAAACGGCGCATATTTGACTTAAATCGCATTATAATAACCAATTTTATGAACAATTGAAATGACAACCTTATATGAAGAATGTGCATTTCTGAGCAGCATCAGCACTCTTCAATTATAATTCAATTCCCTTTTTGTCATACCCCCTCTTCACCCGCTCATCACTCTTTCCCCACCCTCCTTTCCATCTTCTACCGCTCTACACTCTTTCACCTCCCCCTCAGTCTAAAACATGTAGCAGCTGTCATCTGTCTCAGAGAGCCATGGCATATTTTTGTAATACACACATACCTCACTCTCTCTCGCGCTCTTAGCAAAACAGTTTAGTCCAAAATATTATTCCTTCATTGGTTTAAAATACGCTGAATTTTACAAATTTTTCTAGCACGTCAAGTTTTTAAGATATCAATGGTCAAAGTTGTTAAAAATGCCTTAAAAGGCAACTTTCAAAAATATATTAAAAAGCCATCTTTAACGGAATAATGCGTGTAAAAATTTAGATGCTTAAGGGATCTTTTCTCTTACGAGGGCAAAACCAAATAAAAAGAAGGCCAAGCTAAATTCGACTTTGCCGAAGTTTTTATACCCTTGCAAAGTGTTAATACATCAGAGTTTAAGAACGCCAGCATTTAAACAAACTATTTTTCTAAATAAAACCCAATTTTCGACCAATAGTTCCTGTGACAGCTATAGAATATAGTCATCCGATTTTGACCAAAACTTCCAAATCTTTGTAAAAGCGCATAATATTAATAATTGCTGAAGTGAGACACGTTAACATTAACAAAAAAGTTTTTCTCACAAAGACCCACTTTTCGACCGATAGTTCCTATGGCAGCTATAAGATATAGTCATCCGATCCGGTCGGTTCCGACATATTAGCAATGTGCAGTAAAAAGAAGACTCTATGCAAAGTTTCAGCTCGATAGCTTTAAAACTGAGAGACTAGTTTGCGTAGAAACAGACAGACAGACGGACAGGCAGACGGACAGACAGACGGACGGACGGACGGACAAAGCTCAATCGACTCTGCTCGTCGCCCTGATCAAAAATATATATAGTTTATAGGGTCGGAAATGAATATTTCTATACGTTGCAAACTTCTGGGCAAAATTATAATACCCTTTGCAAGGGTATATATAAAGTAAGATGTATATTTTACATGTTTCGAGCAAACAAACGAGCATAATTTTGTTTTTAACTGTTTTTAAATATTTAAAAAGCCGCAAGAGTGCTTAAATTCACCGGACTCTTTCTGCTAGGTTTGCGCAAGGTACACTGCAAAGTGTCAAAGAGAGTCCATCAAGCAATCGGTTCAAACGGCTTACGAAAGGGTGTTTGGCAGTCGAATGGTCAAATTGGACAAATCATGGGTACCACATACAATATGTACTCGCTGCCGCCGGAAACTCTAGCTCTCTATCAAAGAAAAAAATAATGATGCCATTCAATCATTTCATCTAACAGATTGCTACTTTTGCCTATCCAAAGTATCGGGCTATTCGAGCAGAAATAAAGATTACTTCAAATTTCCCACTTTTTCATCTGTTGATCTGCCATCATTATCTTTACCTTAAGCTCATGTCCAAGCTCTTCAACTTTCCATCCATTATTCGACAATACGATTATGATGATGTAAAACCTACACCAAAGAGTCACTCTGGATCCCTAAATCATTGCCAAAATCTAAGGCAGAATTATTGGGATCAAGATTAAAGGAGTGGAATTACTTGCAGACGGATGTCGTGACAAAAAATTCCACGATTTGTTTCAACTAGAATAAACGTTGTGCTATTGTATCAATATTGATGGTTTGATGGACAGAATGGGTATAACGCATTGTGATTTGATATCATTCTTCAAAAAGCTTAAAAACGGGTCCTCTAAATATGGGGACACCTTTTCCTCAATACCCAATTGCACAGTCAACAAATTTAAAAGAAACTCATGAGACTAAATCGACTACACTCAGGGAAAAATTGCATAGTATAAACTAATACAATTTTTAATTTACTATGCCATTTTTGTATTAAAATCAAATAATTTTTCTCTTTGATTTAAATATAAACACATTTAATAACTAAATTTTCTTACCCCTTTATATTAATAATTTGTTGGAATTGTAATTATTAAAGAATATAAATGTTCATGTTCTTAGGCAGATGGTAAATTCAATTCTATACAAGTAGTGTTCTAGGCGCTTTGCCACCAGCGCGCGGAATAGCTCAACCGGTAGAGAGAGAGACGGCATTTCAGTTGTGTTCAGACCAATGGCTCCGAGTTCGAATACCACAGTAAGTAAGCATTTTTTAAATTTAATCTCTTATATAAATCATTGCGTTTCAGAGCCAAACTGGTTGGTAGTGGCTCCAACGGGATTCCTGCTCTTGAATCAGGACAAACTAAATAAATATAAAAAGTTAATAAAAAAAATAATTTAATATTTTCATATTTAAATTAAAAATTTTCCATATTTAAAAAAAACGAGAAGGCCAAGCTAACTTCGTCTTTGCCGAAGTTTTTATACCCTTGCAAATGTTTTAATACATCAGAGTTTAAGAACGCCAGCATAAAAACCAACAATTTTTCTAAATAAAACCCACTTTTCGACCGCTAGTTCCTATGACAGCTATAAGATATAGTCATCCGATTTTGACCAAAACTTCCAAATCTGTATAAAAGCGTATAATATTAATAATCGCTGAAGTGAGACACGTTAACATTAAAAACAAAAAAATTTTCTCACTAAAACCCATTTTTCGACTGATAGTTCCCATGGCAGCT
Source organism: Lordiphosa stackelbergi (assembly GCA_018904235.1). Taxonomy (NCBI): domain Eukaryota; kingdom Metazoa; phylum Arthropoda; class Insecta; order Diptera; family Drosophilidae; genus Lordiphosa; species Lordiphosa stackelbergi. Next base: position 29,631 of record JAEIFU010003004.1, read on the forward strand.
ATAAGATATAGTTATCCGATTTTGACAAAAACTTCCTAATCTATGTGAAAGCGTATAGTATTAATAATTGCTGAAGTGGGAGCCGTTAACATTAAAAACAAAAAAGTTTTTCTCACAAAGACCCACTTTTCAACCGATAGTTCCTATGCCAGCTATAAGATATAGTCATCCGATCCGGTCGGTTCCGACATATTAGCAGTGTGCAGTAAAAAGAAGACTCTGTGCAAAATTTCAGCTCGATAGCTTTAAAACTGAGAGACTAGTTTGGGTAGAAAAAACAGACGGACAGACGGACAGACAGACGGACGGACAAAGCTCAATCGACTCAGCTCGTCGTCCTGATCAAGAATATATATAGTTTATAGGGTCGGAAATGAATATTTCTATGCGTTGCAAACTTCTGGGCAAAATTATAATACCCTTTGCAAGGGTATAATTAAAGTGTAACACACTTTATATTTACGAATTCCATATTTGACGCTAAATCAATGGTGAAAATATTAAATTCAAAGTGTAAATATTAAAATTTCAGTGCATTCTTCCCTCTGTATACAAACATCACCAGTGGTTCATTTGTGCAGATCTGAAAATGGTATCCTTGGTCATGAGAATACAATTAGAATTTTTTAAGTGGGACAGTCCTGCACGCAAGCTATCGATATGTTTCGAAATTTTCTTTCTTAGTGCGCGCCTGCATAACTAAACGAAGCAGTTTTGGTTATAGGTTGATAATATGTCAGATAGTCGGTAGATTTGTTTCGCAATTTCTCTGTCCAAATGTTTTTTAGTTTAAGTAATTTTTAGTGAACAAATATTCAATGAACTAAATATTGTTTTTATTTTTACATAATTTTTAACACTTTAAGGCCTGGATGCCAGATGACATAAAATGTTTCATTCAAATAAGTTTCCCATTGCAGTTCAAAAGTGTTTCTATTTATTTCTTTCAAACCTTTAGAACCAATTTCTGTATCTAGATCTTCTGCTTGCCACCCCATCAAAAGATAACAAAACACCAAAAATAAAAACTGAAGTTTGACTGCCGGGTTCAGAGTAAGTTAAACCAAACATATGTACACTTTAATGTATGTATGTACAATTGTACAATACATTACTAATTTTTGATGATAAGATTAAGTGGTTATGCAGTTCCACTGTTGCCAAGTAGCCTGTGGCTTTCCTTTTTTCAAATAAAACCCTTGTTTTCTAACCTTCCTCCATTTTGTAAAATTCTAAGGAAGGTGAGTTCTTTTTTTTTTTTTGGATTTTGTGCGCCACAGATCACACGAAAAAAAAACCAAACCGTTAGCGGCTGTTAACGAATTCGAACTGAATTTTCAGATAAGTAAACACTACGCACCGCGACATGCCCGGTCGCCGCTATAAGTTATTATTTGACACACACACACACACACGAGCAGAGCACACAGCACAGAACATGCTCGCAGAGACACAGATGTGTTTAGTTTACAACAAAACGACCCTATGGCTGTGGGTGCCGAAGCTTCATGAGAGATGCAGCTACAAATCTACTCGTTCGTATAATATATAGAAAAACAAAAGCTCTTTCTTACCCATTAGTTAAGTGTGTGTGTGCAAGTGAGGGGACCGAGTACCAAATTCCAGATCATGGTACAATAGAAATACGTGTAGATTAACACTATCATGAACATAAAACTGATAAGTGGTTAGTAAACCACCAAGAATTGTGCGGCGATAAAATTAATTTAACATTTTTTTAAAAACTCAAAAGACTCATTCGACAAGCCAGAGTTGAAGTCACTTTAGGATCACCGGCAATATGAAACCACTTATAAATTGCGGACTTGGACCTGGAACGAACAGGCATATTTCCTCCACCCACAAATTATAAATGTAACAAAGCAAAAAAAACAAAATTAATGATCATGCAAAATTTAATCTCCAGCCAAAAACCAAAGTATTGATTCGAGCAGGAAGTTTTTGAGTATTGGTACTTCAAATTGATATAAAAAATCTGAGATTGCTTAAATTTCTGTCCAAAGGTCGTGATCAAGTCAATTTTGTATACTCGAGTATATTCAGTTTGTCTTGTACTTTACTTTTACTCCAGAAAGTATGCATCAAAAGGGTAAATTTTTTAATATTTTCCTAACGCCTGAAGTAACGACAAGTATAGCAAAAAAGATTTCCTCATACAACTAGAGACCTGCACGAGTAAATAAAAATGTAACATGTTTGGCATCGCCGAGTATGAGTAAAAATTATCCGATTACCTAGCTGTCAAATGGGCATCGTAGGCATCGTCGCATCGTAGGCATCGTAATCGTTATAATCAAAAATAATCATTTAATTTCTGAAATTTGTTAAATTCTGAACCAAAATGAATATTTGAAATAGAACTAAAGCGGGCGAATATCCCCTAATCAGGACACGAAACCATTCGTCGCCAACAACACAATCTACGTTAAGGATCACTCATACATATTTGTTGTTGCGTTCCATTTTGCAAGAGGTAGATGAGAGAAAGAGAAGAGAGAGAGAACATACGAAGTTGCTGTTGGAATATACTAGGGCTCTCCGAGAATAGAGGGAAAATGTGACTGTCTCTATGTGACACTCAGTGGTGCATGACTTCGGCAAGCATTCGTTGTGAACTGCCAAGTGTGTTTGCCGCCCAGGGGCTATGTTTGGGGACCACTGAAATATACATTGGTTTGTTCAATGTGTGAGTGCCTAAATGCGCGGCTATCGCTATGCGAAAATCAACAACGATTGCAACTTCTTCGCTATAGTCAAAAATAATCATTTTATCCCTAAATTTATTGTATTCCAACCAAATATAGTAAGCTGGTGATTATACTCGTACGATGCCATGATTATTACTCGGCATCGTGTCAAAAAGTAACACAGATAAAAAATATAATCATTTTACTCACACAACGATTATTTTTACTCGTAATCGTACGATTCCGGAGTCAATCGTGCAGGTCTCTATTCGATAGTGCTATAATTTGACTTTCCGCTCTGCACTTTCATCTCACATCCGTTCTCACTTCTCCAAATTTAGTAAGCCCAGATTTTTTTTCTTTGCGAAAACATTTTCTCCCACGATTTCCAAATCAGGCAAGTTCACTTCGCACTGATGCACTAACCACTTTCCATCCATTTTGCTTTAAAACATACTGAATCATTTTCCTTGAAGTACAGGGTTGCCCATATTCGACGGACCCATCTGGCAACGCCATAACTTTTGACAGAGATGTCAGATCGCTTAATGACATACCGCGTTTGAAGCGTCAGTCCAAGCAGATTTTTACCATGGAACAATACACGCCACGCGAGCGCTCTGAAATAGTTGAAATTTACATTCAACAGAACAAGTCAATTGTGAAAACTCAACGTGCTTTTAAAAAATTAAAAATTAACCAAATTTCCATTGAATGGGACCGTAAATAAGCAAAATTGCCGTATTTACGCCACTGAAAATCCTCAGGAGATTCAAGAAGTGCCTCTTCATGACGAAAAAGTCACAGTTTGGTGCGGCGTTAGTGCGAAAACGGTCATTGGGCCGTTTTTCTTCCAAAATGAAAATGGCCATGCTGTTACCATCAACCAGGAGCGTTATCGCGACATGATGACCAATTTTGTGATGCCAATTATTCGTCGAAAGCGTATGAGGCAGTTCTGGTTTCAACAAGACGGCGCTCCACCGCACACAAGTCGCATAACAATCGATTTTCTGAAGAAATTGTTTCCGGGCCGTTTGATGTCGAAAAGTGGTGATTTGGACTGGCCACCGCGTTCGCCCGATTTGACGCCGCCTGACTTCTTCTTGTGGGGATATTTGAAGTCAAAGGTTTACGTTAACAAGCCAAGGACCGTAGAAGAGCTCAAGGACAACATTCGTGAAGAAATAGCCGCTATTCCGGCCGAAATGTTGGCGAAATCGATGGAAAATGCTGCAAAAAGGGCACAATACGCCATCAACGCCAGAGGCGGCCATTTGAGAGATATCATATTCAAAAATTGATGTAAACAAATCTACTTGGAACAAATTAAATGATTAAGATTGCCAACCGCCAAATTTTTATTTTTTTCTTTGATTTTAAAAAAAAACATGGGTCCGTCGAATATGGGCAACCCTGTATAAGTAATTATACACAAACTGCTCAAACAATAAACATTGAAAAACTTTGCAGAATGTGTAGGTCATATTTTAAAATTTTAACTTCAATTTCATATCAAAAACGAGAGCGTAAGTTAAAGTCGGCTCTTACCGACTTCGATATACCCGTTACTCATGAAAAAACATGTTTAACAGTGTTCCTGCGTTCCTTAGTGTGACCATCCAAAAAGTATGAAACATTTTTTTAGGGTGGGAGGGGGTGGTAGCGGGCGGGCTGTGGTTCACTTTTTGCTCATAACTTGAGAACCGTTCATCCGATTTTTTATCATTTCTTCTGCAAATCGATTCATTTTGCTAAGTACTAACTATTTCTAGGTACGAGTCCTCTATCTTTAAAACTGTAGGAGATATAACTTTTTTCCAAATTGCGGGGGCGGGAGGGGGCGTGGCCAAAATTTGAAACAAACTTGATCTGCGTGCAGATAAAAGAAGCATTTGTCCCATACATGTCAAACCTCTATCTCTTACCATCTCTGAGATCTAGGTGTTCATACAGACAGACGGACAGACGGACGGACGGACAGACGGACAAGTTGTA